>JAOSBK010000004.1:15116750-15161093 GCA_027568895.1 Erythroxylum shatona
GGAAGACCTAGGATGTAGAAGAGCATAACATGATTGATTCGGCAGATTTGGATTCCTATATATCTACTCATGTAGTAGATATCCATCTATATAGATATCATCATCTAGTCGGTCTTTTTACGAGATAACCCCGTCCGCGAGCCCGAAGTTTTAGTTTTTTTACCGTAGTCCCTTCGTTAACTTCGGCTTTACTAATATACTAATAATAATAAATAATATAAATAACAATAGTAGAATCGAGGATGCAGAGTAAAGAAAAAAAGGATTATGTCCGATACCATCAATGAAACAATAATTTGCTTTCGAGTTAGCAACTTTGATTCGCCCCACTTTGCCCAGATACGAACACGACACATTGACCAGCCTTTGTAAGATTTTCTATCCACGTTGCTCACTGTCTAACTCGCACGAACATGCATGAACCCAACGAAACCGTCAAGAGAAACGACACCAATTAGAAGCAGACATGAGAAAAGGTTGGACCCAACTCAGGTCTGTGTATATTAAGGACAGGTTGGGTTAGGAATGCAATGAGCCGCCGTGTTCAGCCCGTTTAATCAAGTCAGATCGGACCTGTTAACTTATCTAAAACTCGAAGCACGCACCTCACACTCGATCAGCTTTCAGGTTTCAAATCGAATCCAAGTCACGTATACGAAATTTCAAATCAATGGCTAGCTCTGCTCGACCCAACACAGTGTCATTTCTATAAAAGGTATTGAAAATGGGGAATACAAGTCAAAAGGTATAGCAAAGTTTATATGCATGGGTCCTCGACAACTTCTTTATTCCTTTCAAGCTCATTCTTCCGAGTCAATGCTTGAGCATATGGTTCTTATTCTGTGGGGATGTTCTTAACTTTAGCAATTTTAATAAGCCTCTACTTAAAAGAGGAAACAAAAGTTAAAGATTCTAAAATACACTCCAATAAATGTTGGATCATTTGTCAAACAAAACATAGAAAACCAGAACAAAAGATAGATAATTAGAGGATGAAACTTAAAGCAGATAATTCTACAGCATGAACTTCTACTTCAAAGCCAGCAATCCTCACTTTAGCACTTGACCTCCTTCAAAGCATATGCAAAGTACAAAAATGTTGGATCGGTGGCTCCATCCTTGTAGTAAGCAAACACCAAGGTGCTGTCATCCTTCATGCTCTCCCCGACAAAGCTGAAACCGAGATCAAGTGAAACCGAAATTGAGTTTGTGAGAGAATAACATCCAAAGCATGCATTCATATACGATCTAAACTAATTTGAAGGACCGGAAAGACTTGATACAGAAAACCACGGCTCTACAGACTACAGCGGGTGATTTTAACACTTACAATTGGAGGTCACTGAGCTTTGAAAGCAGAAATTTGGTCGCCCCCTCGATGTGTTTCTTAAATAACTCTTGCTTCTCTGCATCAAGCTTGGGTTGCAACAACTTGATGAACCTCTTCATATATGTCACAAACTGCTTCTTATCAAAGGGCGGTTGCTCCTGCAAGCATTAAAATTAACAATTGTTACGATGATATTTCTTAGATGTGCAAATGACTTGCATTTATCTATTCGTTTTGTTTCTCCTATGGGAAAAGAAGGTCATGACCCCAAAAATAGCAGCAACTTACTTGAAGCCTAAACGTGTCTACAATGTCCACCACCTTCACAGCTTGGTCATCAACACCCTCATCTTCGCCACCTTCAGCAGAGGGATTTGCACCGATATTAACATCAATGGCTCCCTGAATAACCCACTGCAGACCAAAAACATACAAACCATTGCTTAAGCAACAATTACAAACTATTCTACACCAATGTGCATCAGACAAGCATGGATCCACAATACCTTTCCCTCAACTTCCCAGAGCATTCCATTCTCAATTTCCTTGTATAGGAATGAGTCTGAGAGAAGCTCATCATCTGAAAGTCATCAACAATCATTAGATTGAACCCACACACCGAACTATTCAATAATCATGTCCACTCAGTTCACAAGATCTTCACAGTTGGTTAAGACTTGCCACGTATTATTTCATAACCAATTACTTTTATCCCAGAAACAAAACTATTGTTACCTACAACGTTTCGTTTTACCAATCGCAAATCAATAACGGTTTAAGGGTATCAGGCATCACAACCAAAAGCCAATGAATGAGCTATGCAACAACAATTCAGGAAACCAAGAGCAACATACAAACTATCATAACATATCACGAATTGTGACAAACAAAGAGAACCATCAAGTCCGGCAGGATGAATTAAGGCCAGGCACTATCACACAGTATTAAAGTAGATTCTTTAACTAGTAAACGTTTCAAAAACACAAAATTTTACAGGTTCGTAAGAACCTAACCATACAACAAAACTCCATACTATGTTCAACAATCTCAAAACACTACATAGCAGCTGGATCATCTCAGAAGGCACGAACAAGAGCAAAACACTCCTGCTACTAACAACCAGCTAGTTAAACTGAGTGAATCCACACACTTAAACCTCAAATTCCAAAAGAAGCCCCACCATAAGCAACCGACTACGAATCTCCCATAACTCAATTATGTAATAACCATCAACTAAGCACACACCCAATACCCAAATCAAATCGAAACGTGTCCAATCGCCATAGATTTTCCAACAACCAAGCAAATCCAAACCTCAAAACTTTCACAACACCATAGATCGAAACAAGATGAACAAAACGGATCAACAAACCAAATCAAAAAAGCGACTCCAAGCAACCAAAGAAAACATCAATAAGAGCTGAAAAAAAAAACACTACCAGTTAGAAGATCCTGATAAACCAACATGGTCGCAGAGCTTGTCTCTCTCTCTAGGATCGATGATCTAAACAGCAGCAAAGACGAGAGAGCGAAAGAGGGTTGGCGCAGTAATGGGCAATTTGTATATATAGGCGAGGCTCTTGCAAAGTATATGCAGCATCTTTCTCATCTGGGCCTAAATAGAGTCGTATACTCTAGAAAGCCTAGAAACAGACGGAAATTATCCGGAAAGAAAAATATGTGAATAATAATGTTTATAGTATCAATTAATTAATAATATAATAAATTTGTTATAATAACAATTTTATAATTTAAAATTTATAAAAAGGTTAATAATTTATTAAAATATTATAAATTAATTAATTTTCTAATTAATAATTTAAAAATAATTTTTAAAATTCTATTAATCGTAATTATGTTATTTTACCATTATGTTATAATTACGTTAAAATAGTTTGAATTTGTCATAATTTGATTCGTCCAAAATTAATAGATTTGGTTTAAGATTCTAAATAAGTTTAATTTTAATTTTTTTAAAATTTTAACTAAAGTCATACCTTATTTATTAGCCATTCATCTTAAAATTGAATTGATCATAATTAAAATTGACATTTTAATATGATTCTGACCCATCATAATTCAATTTGAACTCAAATTTAATATATATTAAAATTTAAAGTTTGACAAACTTTCAACTTTTATTGTTGGGTTGATAGTTTGAATCTAATTAGATTCAAATTTTAAAAATAGAATTTGGATTAAACTCAACCCCATCTAACACATTGTTATGCATAATTACAACTTTTCAACACAACCATAAGTCATCTATCCTATTCAAGATTGAATTAAGTTATAGTTGCAATTGATATTTTATTATGTATGACTCCAAATTAATGAACAATTTTGAAGTGAGCATGAGATTAAATTTAAAATAGTCAACTTGACTTAAGGCTAAAGGACATAAAATTCAACAAATTTTAGAATATTTGATCTAATTTGATAATTTGAGTCTAATCAAAATTTGAATTTAATACCAAATTTCAAAAATTTTAAAGTAAACTTAAAATTTTATTAAATTTAATTTCAACTCAATCCAACTTATATATTATTACAACTTTTAATCGTGATTAGAACTATGAAAGACATCGAGTTGGATTGGGCTCGAACCTACTCAATCAGGTCATAAATACTGAAAATAAACTGAGGGTATCAAGAGAACGAGCTAAAAATAAAAAATTTGCTGGCACAATATGTTGTAATACGAGAGTAATTTAGTATATTGAAAGGATAAACAAAAAATAAATAGTTGAAGTTATCGAAAGAAAAAGCAAATAACAAAGGATTAAAATTGCGTAACTTGATTTAGTGATTCTATTTTTAACAAGATGTTATTTCATTAATCTTTATTTCTTATATTAATTTTATATTATAATAAAAATGAAATATATTTTGAAGTGTAAGCTGTAATTATAAAATTGGGAAAGTTTGAAATTTTTTTAAATTAATCCTAAATAATATTATCAAATTATTGCTTTGTTTCGATTTAATCGGGAGCACATATAAGCGGGAAAGATGGAATTCAAAATAACAGAACCAAATCGCTCCGACCATGGAAGACACCTTGTCGCGAGTAATCGCTGACCTCGAAGATGCTCAAAGCAGCCACTCACCGCAGGAAATGGCGGTTCTCTCCCGTTCAACTCTGGAGGACCTCCTCTCCATCTTGGACGACAGTGATCCAGACCTCGTGGACCGAATCTTTGCCAAATTGCTGTCGCCTTCCTCGCTCCTCCCTCCTATCACCGCCACCATGGACTGTGGTCCGGCCAACACCTCTCTCTTAGCCTCTACCGCGTATCTATCTCTCTTCCTCTCCCCTAATTCACCTGTATTCACTCTCTTCACTCCCATCTCCTTCCTCTCCCTCCTCCGCTCCCTCCGCCGCGCCCCCAAGTCAGGTATTCCACGTGACGGAGGAGATTCTTCCACCTCCAGTCAACGCAGGGTCAACGCCAGGAAGCGGAAGGGCAGAGTGGTGAAGAGCAAAGTGTGTGCTAGTGGCGATGATTTCGGAAATTTAGAGAGCGAGGGTTTTGATGTGAGGATGTTCTTTAATGTTCTAGAGAAACTAGGAATGGTTTTGGATTTGGTTCATTTGAATAGGTTTCCTGATTGTTTAAAGTCTTTGGTTCACACTGTGGTAGATATTCCAGTAGCGATTGATTTGAACGGTAATGCCCGTAGTTTTGAGAGATTGGTTGAGTTGTGTTCGCGAATTTTGTGTCAGTTATTCAAGGCTGAGCATGGGGATGAAGGAGAGACTGCTGCGGAGGTGTTGAAGTCGTTAACGCCTTTGATTTTGGGTGTGAAATCACAGGCAAGGAGTTTTGCACTGGAGTTTGTGAAGAGTTTGGTGACTGACGCGTGCAAGAGAAACAACAGTGTTAAACAAGCTGTTCTGAAATTGCCGCGATATTTGGCGCAAAGGGCACCAGAGAAGGCGGAGGCAAGGGGGCTGGCGGTGGAGGCAATAATGGAGGTTCTGCGAGTATTTGAGTTTGAAGATCAAGTTGAGTTTGTGGAGTACGCGGTGAAGATGACACAAGGGAAGACTAATCTTAGGTTGCTAGGGGTTGATTTAATTTTGAACTCCATGATGGTTTTGGCAGACCCTTTTGGAGTGGACACTGATTCTGAAATGAATGATTCTTGGGGTTCTCGTTGTTTGGAGGCTTTAATTCAGCGATGCTCTGACTCGAATGCTGGGATTCGAGCTCGCGCACTTTCAAATTTGGCTCAGTTGGTAGGGTTTTTTTCTAGAGATGAGAAGAGTCGCGAGGTCTTGAAGGAGCTAATGGGGTTTGGAGAAGGCTGTAGAGAAAAACTAGAATCTGGGATGAATGATTTGTTGAGGAAAAGGTGTATGGATGAGAAAGCAAATGTTAGGAGATCTTCACTTCTTTTGGTCAGCAAGCAAACTGCACTTTTGGGTGGTAATTTTGATGGAATTGTCCTTAAGACCATGGGAATGGCTTGCTCAGATCCACTTGTAAGCATACGTAAAGCTGCAATGTCAGCTCTATCAGAGGTTGGTTTGTTCATGCACGTTGTCATCCAATAATTTGAAATTGAAAGTAATATTTTGATCATTGGTATGATCGTCGCTTCATATGATCAGTATGCAATTCAGTTGTCAGAGAAAGTAGGACTTTTTTTTTCATATTGTGTTGTATACTTCTTTTTGCAACTGCATTTTAATACCTTCAAGACTCCTTTTGAGTTGCCGTGTAATAATATTTGTGGATGCTTGTGCAATTATGAATCTACCTTTCCAGGGACCTCAATTGTAAATCTTTCCAGGATATACCAAAATTTGCATCATTATTTCCTTTAAAAGGTTTTTTCACTTAATGTATGTTAAGTTGAGAGTTGTAGCTGCAAATATCATGTGAGATGATTGCACTGGGTTAAAATCTTATCATTTGTGGTTTTTACTGTATTCACAAGAGACACGTCATCTTGCTTTCGAATTGATATTAACAGTAGAGTCCTTAACTTGAATCCTGATCAACGAATTCATACAAAGGATTGGTGAACATAAATTTATTTCAAGTTGTATCTCTTTGAAAAGAAAATTTTGTAACCCTTTTTTTTACGTGTCTATGTCCTGCGTTATAGTCATGGATTAACACTATAAATTCATGCTTTGTTTCATAAGGTGTTGACTTCTTCATTGAATGACCCCACCCCCCTGCTTGGATGATATGTGTACCTTTTTATATTAGTTCTGCTATTAGAACTTTGTTCTGTATCTCTCGCTCTTACAATAGAATTTACTTTGAACTTGTAGGCCTTTAGAACACATTCTGATGAAAGTGTAACTATTGAGTGGCTACATTCTGTTCCATGTTTGATAACTGACAATGAATCTAGCATTCAAGAAGAATGTGAGAACTTGTTCCTGGATCTAGTTCTTGACCGGATTTCTAGGGCAGGCTCAGCTAATACACCACAAAAGGGATCTGCTTTGTCTCACACTAACGTGAAATCAAAAGATGTAGAAAAGGAGTTACAATTGAATTTTTCTGAAGGAATTTTGATTATTTTGAGGGAGATTTGCAATGGGGAGGTGATGCCTTGGGTAAAGAAAATCTGCACAAGCCTAGGTAAGAAGAAAAAGCTGAAAACAAAAATTGCAGGCGCATTACAGAACATCATTAGGAAATCAGAATCCATTTGGCTGGATCATTCCTTGCCCCTAGACAAATGGACAGCCCCTCCTGGTGCTTGGTTTCTTCTTTCAGAGGTGTCAAATTACCTTCCAAAAGCCATTGATTGGGAGTTTCTGCATCATCATTGGCAGCTGCTTGACAGGCATGTGGTGACCAATGGGGTTAATAGCCCTGCTGCTGCTGATTTGTTTGAAGGTGTTCAAGGCATTGAATCCAATTCAGTTGCATGGGCTGGAGATCGTGTTTTCCTCCTACAAACAATCTCTAATGTTTCTGTGGAGCTTCCCCCCAAATCTGCAGCTGATTTGGCTCATAACTTGCTTAAAAGAATTGAAGAGTTCAACATGCATTCAACAGAGGTATGTATACATACAGTCATTCCTTCTAAACTATTGATCGGGGCTATGAAAAAGAAGAAATTAAAGGTTTATTCCACTGATTGTTTATTAGATGACATTATTGGATAATGCAGCCCCAGATTAGCTACTAACTTTCCAACTTTCATTGGTGAAGTGTTCTTCATGAAAATCAGGTCCGGATTATTCCGACCTTCGGTAGATGAAGGATTCAACTTGAGTTGCTTTAAACTTTCCTTAATAATATCATCCTAATTTTCTGTTTGATCATGTACCGTAATTGCGCTTTTGTTACGTTATTGTGCCATAGTCAAATGAATCAGCATTTTTTGACTAAGTGATAAAAGTTTGTAGACTACATCAATTTCATGGCTCACAATCTTCTACACTTAAAACAGCTTCAAACAAAGCATCGTTTCCTTAGAACTTTGGTCCTGTTGATCTTTTTCCTACAGCTGTTTTCTTAAATAACGTGTTGATATTTATTGCCGATTTATTTACCAAAAAAAAAAAGCCCATTTTTCTGCTCACATGCAAGTTGCTTCCTACTAGATATACTCCACCGCATCAAAGCATAGAAAATCTTTATCTGTATGCCATAGTTGATAGACCAGTTCCGTATCATGCCCTAACTAACCTGTAGTTATTTATACCGTTCATGAATGACTACAATCGAAATATTTTCTTAGTTGAAAACATGATACACACCTATGCGAAGTATGCAGGCTGTCAACTGTCTTGCTGCTGGAGATCATGAAAGATTCTAGTTTCTTTCTGTCTAAATCTATTGATTAACTCCAATATGTTCGATTGATGGTAGGTTAATGCTCACGTCAAAGCCCTGAGAACTTTATGTAAGCGGAAGGCTTCGACTTCCACCGAGGCTGATGCCCTTGTAGTGAAATGGGTACAACAAGTTCTCTCTAAGGCTTACCGAATTTTAGAGAAGTACATTTCAGGGCAATCAGAAGAAAAAGCTGAGAATAATTTCTTCACACCACCTCGGAGTAATTCCAGAAGAGGTAAGAAAACAGCGACCAATATCAGATTGCTATCTGAAGCAGTAACTGCAATCTATACGATCGGGTCTGTGGTTATCATTTGTCCTTCAGCTGATATAAGCGCTATTATTCCCTTGCTGCATACCATTATCACCTCTGGTGATTTTGACACAAAGTTGAGTAGATTTCCCGGCCCTAAAATTGCCCTGCTAGAGACAGCCCCCTCTTTGTACATTCAAGCGTGGTTGACAATGGGGAAGATCTGCTTAGCAGATGCAAAACGTGCAAAGAGCTATATTCCTCTGTTTATCAAGGTCTGTCAGCATCACCATCCAAATTCATGCAATGATTGGTTTTGCCAATCTTTTCTTACCATATGACTTGTAACCTTTAAGTTGCACGAATTCCTTTGGTTTCCACTTCCTAGTTATATGCACAAATCCTGACAAAAGCTAGAGATGTTACAGTGATATATTTCTTTCTCCTACTGTAATGGCTTCATATCGTTCACCAATTCACTCCTTATTAATTCTTCCTATACCATCAAGTCGTCTTGATTAACCTGTCTTCCAATGCTTCAACAGGAACTTGAAAGGAGTGATTGTGCTGCTCTTCGCAACAATCTTGTAGTAATGCTGGCTGACTTTTGTGTTCGCTATACTGCTCTTGTTGACTGGTAACGCCTCTAATGATGAGCTATAATTGCTGCTACTTAGTTTCCTCCATTGAAACATGGTGGTGCAAAAAGTTAATCTTGTTCCCTTTCATTGGTCATTCCTGTACGCGTCAGTTATATATCAAAGATCACCAAGTGCCTGCGAGATCCATGTGAACTGGTGCGACGGCAGACATTTATATTGCTCTCCAGACTATTGCAGGTGTGTTTCTCTGTTACAAGGTTCTATTATTCCATGGAAATTTCCTTTTTGAGGATTTTTTTTGTAGTCAGTAGACTTTTTTGACATATCTTTTTCTCATTTTCAGAGGGACTATGTCAAGTGGAGAGGAGTGCTCTTTCTCAGATTTCTATTGTCTCTTGTTGACGATTCTGAAAATATCAGACAACTTTCAGATTACCTCTTTGGAAAAATTTTAAAAGGTTAGTTGTTTCTACCGTCCATCATTCTTCAAATCTTTCAGTGACAATCCTAGATTATTGACTGATACATACTAGTGGTCTGCAGTCAAGGCACCACTTCTAGCGTATAATAGTTTTGTTGAAGCTGTTTTTGTCCTAAACGACTGCAATGCTCATATTGGACATAGTGCTTCGAAGAGTTCTAGGTCAGAGAACCGGCTTTTCTCTATCAGGTAGGTGTATCAGATGTACAACGCTGATAGAAAAAGGAAAAAAAAAACAGAGGTTCAGAACTGAAGATTTTTATTTCTCTAGGGGTAACGACGAACATTCTAGGGCCAAAAGAATGCACATCTACGTTTCATTACTCAAACAAATGGCTCCGGAGCACCTATTGGCAACATTTGCAAAGTTGTGTGCTGAGATTCTCGCAGCTGCATCAGATGGCATGCTCAATATTGATGATGTCACGGGACAGGCCGTTCTGCAGGTACCATTTTTTTTGTGAGAAGGAAAACTATGCCATTTCTCTGGAACTTGGCATCCACAAATTTCTGAACGAGCATGTGGGTTACTTGTCTATTCTACTAGAGGATATTTCAGGGGTATCATTTCCCCGATTAGTTACTTACGGTTAATGTATTACCACTTCACATATATTACCACGATACCGTTGAATTGGTTCCGTCAAGAGATTACAGCGCATTCTATTCATATCTAGGTTAGTCGAAGGCCTAGCTGGATGGTAATACATTTTGTTTCTCATCAGTTTATGGGTATTAGCTTTCTGTCTGTTTAAAAATTTTTGCATTAAATTGGTGAGCAGGATACATTCCAGGTTCTTGCTTGCAAAGAAATGAGAATTCAATATTTCCGCGGGTCACAGGCGGATGCAGGAGACTTAGAGGAGGAAAGTGGAGATGGTACAACAGCGGCTAAAGGAAGGGCTATCACTCAAGCAGTCAGGAAGGGCATTATACAGAACACCATCCCGATCTTCATAGAGCTTAAACGGCTATTAGAGAGCAAGAACAGCCCACTCATCGGTTGCCTCATGGAGTGTCTCAGGATTCTGTTGAAGGACTACAAGAATGAGATTGATGAAATTCTAGTTGCTGACAAGCAACTCCAGAAAGAGCTCGAATATGACATGCACAAGTATGAAACAGCCAAGGCCACATCAACAGCTGCAGCGGCCGTTGCCAACCAGCACTTTCTTTCACCTGGAGCTCCTAAGACTGGAAATGGCAAACCTGCCCCCCATAACTTGCCTGATAACTTGCAGACTGATAGCCGATTAGTTTCAGCAATGGCAGATGTCGCTGCTGCGGCAAAAGTTAGGTCTGTCCTTAGAGAAGTGAGCGGAGGAAGATCGACACCACCACTTAGTGCCCTTAGCGTTCCCAAACTCAGGACTAGTCAGACGGGAAGTGGGGCTCGAACTGATCGACCCCTGGACGTGTTAGAATCATTGAGAAGAAGACAGTCTTTTGAAGATGAAAACTGATCGCCTACACCCAATAAGGTCTCATCCAGTAGCCTCTAATGCTTAAAAGACAAGCTTTCAAGCCCGAGAAAAGAAGTACCAGAATAATTCTTCTTCCACTGAGAAAGTACGCGTTCTGCAGGAGTATAACAGAGAAAATTTTGTAAATCTGCGGGTTCTCTTGGCTGAATCAGTAATTTACATGAATGTGACCTTCAAAAATAATAAAATTTATTAGCACTGGTTATGAAATCATATACTCTAACTCAGATATTCTATGCCTAGCTTGTGTCAAACGATCTGAGTCATCTGTTTAAATAAATAGATGGCTCAATGGATGGTTCAGATCATCTGACACAAACTAGATACAGAATACCTGAGCCAGATGTTTATACTGACCCCCTTTTAGCCTAACACAAGGTAGAAACACTAGTGATTCTGCTTCAGTTCAAGGCGGACAACTACAAGATCGAATCCAAGACCAAGAGAAGCTGCCCTGTGTAATTAATAAAAATTTTAATTTATTAATTAAAATTAATGATTAAGAAAATCTAACTGATTTTTTATTTAATTATTAATTATTTTGGTTTTATTTATTTTAATATTTTTATTGTTAAAATTTGATTAATTTATTAATTATTTGGTCAATTATTATAAACAAATGAATTTTTATAAATAACTCATATTTTTATTAAATTTTTATATAAAATAAAATTTTAAAAATTCTTTAATTTTATTTAATATTTATTCAATTTTAGGATAATTTAATACTATTTTAACTACCATTCAAGATTCATAAAAAATATTGATTAAAATAATTAAATTGGATAGAATCAACTTAATCACTTAAATTTAAAGACTCTTCTAAGCCTAGTTAATTTCAACATGACTTGTTAATTTTGAGTTGGACCAATTTCATAATTCTTAATTAACATCTTGAATTTAAGTTAAAAGATAAGTTTGCCTTTCTAATAAGGTATTGTAAATAAAATACCCAAATAGAAATAAACAAGAGAATGAAAGGAAATAAGTCAGAATTAACTTCTATTATTTATCAACGTGTGTGTCTTTACAAAGTGAAATTCCATGGCCTTATATAGGACTCTTGTACATGTACATCATTCAATGAGAGAATGGGAAAAGCCTAAGTAATAACGTAAGTACATGAAGAGATTAAGTGAGGGGGAGGGGATAAGTCTACATAATTAAATGAAGTACATAAATAGTATATCATGTACCTAGTCATCCACACCATACATGCATGTATTACAACACTTCCCCTTGGATGACTATTTTTGCCTCGTTAAAACCTTACCAAGAAAACCCAGTGGGATAAAACTTAGCGAAGGAAAAAGAGTGCAAGATTCATAGGAAAGTTACTTCCCCTCAAACAAACTCACTAAGCCGACGCATCCCAATATTGTGCACGTGCTTCTTGAAGATTGAAGTTGGCAATGCTTTTGTGAACAGATCACCTGGATTGTCACTGGAGCGAATTTTACAAATGTCAACATCACCTTTCTTCAATAGTTCATGTGTGTAGAAAAACTTTGGAGAAATATGCTTAGTTCGATCACCCTTTATAAAACCACCTTTAATTTGAGAAATGCATGCTGCATTATCCTCATGCAATAATGTTGGCTTGCCAGTTTCCACAAACAACCCACAAGTTTTCCTGATATGTTGTATCATGGTCCGCAACCACACACATTCACGGCTTGCTTCATGAAGGGCCAATATTTCAGAATGGTTAGATGAGGTAGCGGTAATTGTTTGCTTTACTGATCGCCATGAAATAGCAGTATTACCACAAGTGAAAACATATCCAGTTTGTGATCGAGCTTTATGAGGATCAGATAGGTATCCAGCATCAGCATAACCCATCAATTCTGAGTTAACTCCTTTTGGGAAATACAATCCCATATCAGATGTGCCACGGAGATAACGAAAAATATGTTTCACTCCATTCCAATGTCTCCGTGTCGGGGCGGAACTAAACCGCGCAAGTAAATTTACTGCAAAAGTTATATCAGGTCTAGTGCAATTTGCTAGATATAAAAGTGCCCCTATTGCACTAAGATATGGAACTTCTGGTCCAAGAACTTGTTCATCGTCTTCCCGTGGACGAAACGGATCTCTTGTTACATCAAGTGAACGAACAACCATTGGAGAACTCAATGGATAAGATTTATCCATATTAAATTGTTTTAATAGCTTTTCAATATAAGCTGATTGATGAAGAAGAATTCCACTTGTTAAATGTTCAACTTGAAATCCAAGGCAAAATTTTGTCCTACCAAGATCCTTCATTTCAAATTCATTCTTTAAAAAATCAGCAGTTATAGAGATCTCTTCAGGAGTCCCTACAATGTTTAAGTCATCAACATAAACTGCGACTATAGCAAACCCAGAGTTCATCTTTTTGATAAAAACACAAGGGCAAACAACATCATTTTCGTATCCATTTTTCAATAAATATTCGCTCAGGCGATTGTACCACATCCGTCCAGATTGTTTTAATCCATATAAGGACCTTTGTAGTTTAATAGAGTACATTTGCCGAGGTTTTGTATTATAAGCATCAGGCATCTTGAAACCTTCAGGGATTTTCATGTAGATGTCATTATCTAATGACCCGTACAAGTAAGCAGTTACAACATCCATTAGATGTATGTCGAGACCTTCAGAGACCAACAAACTAATTAAATATCTAAATGTAATTGCATCCATAACAGGAGAATATGTCTCTTCATAATCTATACCCGGTCTTTGTGAAAATCCTTGTGCAACAAGCCGTGCCTTGTATCTTACAATTTCATTTGACTCGTTTCTTTTTCGTACAAAAACCCATTTATACCCAACAGGTTTAACATCTTCGGGTGTCTGGACTATCGGTCCAAATACTTGACGTTTGACTAATGAGTCCAATTCGACTTTTATTGCCTCTTTCCATTTAGGCCAATCAATTTTATGTCGACATTCTTCTACAGTTTGAGGCTCAGGTTCATTTTCATTTACTATATCGGAGGCAATTGCATATGCAAATACATGATCAACAACAACTTCATTTCTTTCCCAACAATTTCTAGATTTTAAAGATATCTCATGATTTTCCGGTACCGGAACCACTTCTGGGGTTGATTGTTGAGAAATATGCAATTGTTGATTGTTTTGGATCTCTTCTGGAGTGTCAATTCGAACATTTTTCGATTCTCGTTTCTTACGAGGAGCAGAATCCTTTGCACCAATAGGTCTCCCACGTTTTTGGCGTAATTTAGATTCATTGACTGCTATACCCACAGAGTTTCCAGTAGGGACAACTAGTCGTGAAGGAACATTTGCAGCTGGTATGTGAGATTCAGTAACCCTCTTGGTGTCAACAAAACTATCAGGCAATTGATTTGCCACATTTTGCAAATGAATTATTCTTTGAACTTCCAGTTCACTTTGATTTGTGGGAGTGTCAAGATTTGACAAAGTTGGTGCATTCCAACAAATTTCTTGTGCTTTTGATTCAAGACCTTTTGCTTCCCCTAATGTCGGGAAAGAGGATTCATCAAATTGACAATCTAAGAATCTTGCTCTAAAAAGATCACCTGTTTGGGGTTCAAGGTATCTAATGATAGATGGAGAATCAAAACCAACATAAATTCCAACCCGTCGTTGGGGACCCATTTTAGTACGTTTAGGAGGCGCAATGGGAACATATACAGCACAACCAAAAATTCGAAGATGAGATATATTTGGTTGTTGATCAAAAACAAGTTGCAATGGGGAAAACTTATGATATGCTGACGGTCGGATACGAACCAAAGACGCAGCATGCATTATGGCATATCCCCAAGCAGATGCAGGGAGTTTTGATCTCATAAGCATAGGTCTAGCAATGAGTTGTAAACGCTTGATAAAAGATTCGGCTAAACCATTCTGAGTATGATTATGGGCTATGGAATGTTCAACATCAATTCCAATAGACATACAATATTCATAGAAAGATTTGGAAGTAAACTCGCCTGCATTATCTAAACGTACTGACTTAATATGATGATCAGGAAAACTTGATCGTAACTTTATAATTTGAGCAAGAAATTTGGCAAAAGCAATATTACGAGATGAAAGTAAACAAGCATGTGACCATCGTGTGGAAGCATCAATTAAAACCATATAATACCGAAATGGTCCACATGGAGGATGAATAGGGCCACAAATATCTCCTTGTATCCTTTGCAAGAAAATGGGAGATTCAAAAGGTAACTTGGAAGGAGATGGCCTAATAATCAATTTCCCTTGAGCACAAGAAGAACAAAAATATTCATTAGGCAAAAGAACTTTCTTATTTTGTAATGGATGTCCATGTGTATTTTCAATTATACGTCGCATCATGGTAGAACCTGGATGACCAAGTCGATCATGCCAAATTATAAATGTTTTAGGATCTGAGCCCTTTTGATGCATAAAATTTGATTCGACCATCATAATCTTTGTGAAATATAAACCAGATGAGTAACTTGAAAATTTCTCTAATATGAACTTTTGGTTCGAAATAATAGATGTAATATAAAGATATTCCACATCCCCTTCATTTGTTGTTTCAATGTGATAACCATTGCGACGTATATCTTTAAAACTCAATAGATTTCTTCGGGATCTACTAGAGTATAATGCATCATCAATGTATAATTTTGTTCCATTTGGTAACATAATATGGACTCTTCCAGAGCCTTCAATTACATTTGCAGAACCAGAAATGGTATTAACATTAATTTCCGCTAACGTTAATTGTAGAAAATATTTTCTATCACAAAGAATTGTGTGAGTAGTGCCACTGTCCACTAAGCATATGTCATCTTCCATGTTATCAAGTTGATTTTGAATTATCTAGTGACATAAATATTCTAAGTATTAGAAAATAATAATAACAACTAAAAAGATTACAAAATAGAGATGTAGAAATTATATTAAAACATAAAAAGATTACATATAGAAATATGGAGATCATATTAAATAAAAAGTATCTTCAAACATTTTTATCATCAGCCAAAACATTGCCACAATGATCTTCGAAAAAATCAGAAACATCAAAATTTGCGTTTAAGGAAGATTCATATGTAGGACCAACAGGTTCTGATAAATTCACTTCAACATTTTTCCCTTTTCCTTTCAATGATGCCTTGTAAAGTTCAACTAAATGCTTTGGAGCGCGACAGACTCGAGACCAGTGGCCTTTAGTTCCACATCGATAACAAATATTTTCATTATTATTCCCCTTATCATTCTTTTCCGGTTTTTCCTCATTTCTGACCCATGTTATTGAATTCTTTTTAATCCCTCTGTTTTCAGAATTGGAAGAATGATTTCCACGAGTCCAATTATTCCTACCACGACCACGACCTCTTCTACCACCACGACCTCTTCCACGGCCATGAGAAAAAGCAGCATTCACTTCGGGGAATGGTGTTGAACCCGTTGGACGAGATTGGTGGTTTTTCATCAAGAGTTCATTGTTTTGTTCAGCCACAAGTAAACAAGAAATTAGTTCCGAATACTTTGTGAATCTACGCTCTCGATATTGCTGCTGCAGGAGCAAATTCGAGGCATGAAAAGTTGAAAATGTTTTTTCTAACATATCCGCATCGGTAATTTTCTCTCCACATAATTCCATCTGGGAACTAATTTTAAATAATGCTGAATTATATTCACTTACGGATTTGAAATCTTGCAAACGTAAGTGAATCCACTCATATCGAGCCTTTGGAAGAATCACCGTTCTTTGGTGTTCAAATCTTTCTTTTAAATTCTTCCAAAGAACTAATGGGTCCTTAATAGTGAGGTACTCGGTTTTCAATTCTTCGTGAAGATGGCGACGAAGAAAAATCATCGCTTTTGCGCGATCTTGCTCGGATGCTTGATTTTCTTCTTTAATAGTATCTCCGAGATTTTCAGCATTAAGATGGATTTCGGCATCAAGTACCCACGAAAGATAATTTTTTCCGGAAATATCAAGGGCAACGAACTCAAGCTTTGTGAGATTTGACATGGTAAAATACTTGAGAAGAAATAACAAAAATTAGATATAAAAACAAATATATATATTTATATATATCTTCCAAGTAGTATGTGGGTATATATACTATGATAAAGCAAAAATAAAATAAATAAAAGATACTAAATTCTTACCTTGTGACGTCAAAGAAAATGAGGAAAACTTCCTTCACCTTTAGATCTTGATCGTGCTTGGGAAATTTGCTACGTCAATAGAGTCTTGATCGTGCTGATAACGTATTGTAAATAAAATACCCAAATAGAAATAAACAAGAGAATGAAAGGAAATAAGTCAGAATTAACTTCTATTATTTATCAACGTGTGTGTCTTTACAAAGTGAAATTCCATGGCCTTATATAGGACTCTTGTACATGTACATCATTCAATGAGAGAATGGGAAAAGCCTAAGTAATAACGTAAGTACATGAAGAGATTAAGTGAGGGGGAGGGGATAAGTCTACATAATTAAATGAAGTACATAAATAGTATATCATGTACCTAGTCATCCACACCATACATGCATGTATTACAACAGTTTTCCCTTTTTCGTTTAATTGAGCTTGTTGATCCAAAAGCTTTGTTTTACTTGCTACCTGTTATCCAGTGTTCTTACACTTTGTCATCCAAGTCTTTGCGATGTCGCTTTTGCTCCCATTAGGGTTTGTAATGTTTTATGTATTTTACTATTATTTATATCAATTTAATTTTTATTTTTCAAAAAATTAAATAATATATTTAATTAAGTTTGGTTAGGTTAAATTGTACTCAGGTTCAGACCAAAAACCTCAAGTCAGGCTTTAAAAAATTACTACTAATAAAAAATTATGATTCATGTGTTTTAATTTTATTGAATAAAAATTAGTGGATAATTTAATTTTCCTAAACATATTTTGAATACTTATTAATAAATAGAAAAATTTTATATTGTTATATAAAATATATAATATTAGTAAATACTTTTTACTAATTAGGTGACTAGAACCAAAGCAACATTTCTAAATGTTGCATATATAACACTTTATTGTAACGTTTTTTTTTAATTTTGTTGCCTTTTCTTATATGTAGCAACAAATTTGTATTATCGTTACCTTTTAATATTTGGAAAGGCATTAAAAACTATTGTGTTACATTAATTTTTAGCAACACATTTTTAAATTGTTGCAGACATATTGTTGCCTAAAGCATTTTTGGCTATAATGCCCACTACTGAGGTCTATCTCCACAAATACTCTAGATAAGATTGCCTAAAGTTCTATTCACTACCTCTGTCTGACCATCTATTTAAGGGTGAACTGTATTGCTAAAATTTAAAGATGAATCAAACATCTTGCACAAAGTCCTCTAGAAGTGACTGAGGAACTTGCTATCTCTATTAGACGTAATTAATGGATTTACGGACCCCATGTGGATGTACAACTTCCTTGAAAAATAGTTTGGCCACATTGGTTACAACTACAATCTTCTTGCAGGATAAAATGTGTCATTTTGGATAATTTATCAACCACAACAATAACAAAATCCACACCTTTCTGGGTTAATGGTAATCCGAGTACAAAATTCATAGATAAATCCTTCCAAATATTCTCTAGAATAGGTAAAGGAGTATACAAACTAATATTCTGAGATTGACCCTTCATTGTTTGGCACACATAGCACCCTTGCACAAGATGCATCACATCCCTTCGCATGTGGGGCAAATAATATCTTTCCTTGATTGCAGCATAGGTCTTGTCACGCCTTAGATGACCAACAAGACCTCCTCTATGTAGATCACGAACTAGCTTCTCTCTCAAGGAAGTTTTGGGAATACAGAGCTGATTTTCTTTCATAGGAAAGTCATTATAGATGTGAAAGTCACCATCGGTGTGTTTATCTATAAAATTTTCCCACACTCCCTGGAATTCATCACCAGTGGCATACAGACTCTTCACAATTCCGAACCTTACAACCACTTGACTCATAGTGACAAGCAGGTTAGCACGCCTACTTAATGCATCAACAACTTTGTTATACACGTCAACTTTATGCTTCAATGTGAAAGTAAACTTCTCTAGAAATTGGGTCCACCTATGAATTCTAGGAATAGGTAAGACATTAGGCTTCTTATGATGATCTAAACTGCCACCAGGCACTCTTCTGCCATTTTTCTAGTTCTTGTTAAGGATATTGAGCCTCTCATCTAGCTGAATCAGGATATCTCCCAAGCAATTGAAGTTTTCCTCATGATGCTGAAGCCTGACATCAATCTGATCAACCTGAACTGCTAATCCACCCCACAATTTAGGGTCTCAACCCCTTGATTACCATTGAAAGAACCGTCGCCAACTCTACCAAGACCGCCTGACATTGAGTCGTTAAGCACCCTTTGATACCAAATTGACGCAATAAAAAACCGAAGAAAGTCACACAAAATAGAAAGAACTTGCAACTGTATCTGAATTATGAATATTCAAAATCTCTCTAAGATGTCCCTAAACAAGAATTTAAATAGGATAGTAAACCTAATAGAAACAAGAAACATTAAATTACAAAAATACCCTAAAAACAAAATTGGGAAAATAATCTATAACTCACGTTGTAGAGGGAATTTGGGGCCAAAAACTGACATTCCACGTCAATGAAAGTACAATTTTTCTCCATTGTCTTGAATACTCACCCAACATCTTGAACCCCGAAATCATTGAATCTGAAGTGTTCAAATTCATATCTTATTTTCTTGGAGTTGTTGATAGCTTCGCAACTCCGAGAAAATAAGTAAGAAATTTTTTTCTCAATTGATTTATTTCTTTTGAATTTTCTGTTTCGAGTTGCCTTTTAAGTTTTAATTGAGTCCTCTTTATTTTTTGTTCTTTCTAGTTACCTTCTCGAACCAGGATTCTTATGGTTTGGATATGAAGTTGTGTTGTGAAAAGATTGGAGTGGTTGAAAATCAATAATGATTTTCTTGCCTTTTAAAGTATTTTGACAGGTCCTTGTTTTATTACCTGTTTGTAATTAAATAATTATTTTACTCAGTGGATCAATTCTAAATTTCTAATTCTCTCACAACAGAATTAGTTCCTTAAATTTTTTAAATAATTTTTCCTCTTATTTTGTGCTGTTACTTTTGTATCAAAATTGTTTCTATACCATAGGGAAGGTTCATGTAAGCTGGATAATGTGCAGCTAACAGTAACCCAAGTTGATTTAAATTTAATTTATTAATTTTAGGTTAGAGTGAGCTAATCTAAAAATGTCATCCCTATTTTTAGGATTAACAATAATTAAAAAAAGAAGACATTAAAAAAAAACAGATTCAGAACATGATAAAATAGAATCCAATTTGAACTTGAACTCTATCCTGATTGAAGCAGCATATTCGGATCCGATTTCAAGTTTAAACATATTCAAACCAAACTCAATCAATCAAATGAAAAACTTAAATGATATCCAATCAGACTTGGACTAATTTGTTATCACTGTTTATTTTTTTCAAAACTTTCTTATGTTGCAAAGTAGACGTCAGATTGTCAAATCTTGTCTCAGACGACGATAGTCCATTTTTGTATGTACTAATCTGTTACTCGAATTAAAATGTTTCAGATTTATTAACAAAAACCCAATAGTGAAATAGCCTGTTCATCATCATCCAATAATGTCCCAAACTAGGCCTACACGACAGTTGATAAACACAGGCACTAATAGGACACAGATGGCTTGTACAATCTAGATCATGGAAAGCTTTGATAGAGAAATCAAAAGCCTTGTATCGACAAGCTTTTTTCTTTTTATGATACCAACAGTTCGAACCATAACTAAAGTGACCCAATCTTTTTATAGTTTTTTCTATTAATCAAAGTTGAAAAAGCAACCTCAGAATCTTTAAACTTAGACGCAATAGTGACATAATGATTCATGTCGGAAGCACATCCTTTTTCTCTAAACCAAAAAGGGAAACAGTACTTAGTGGAATTCTTTTTTTAAAATTGATGTTATAATCACACGACTCGTTTTACTGTTTCAATTATAAAAGTTTTGAGCAATTCAACTTTTCGATTTGATTTATTTTAATAACTTTTGTTGTTAAAAATTAATTAATTAATTCTAACTTTTCGATTTGATTTATTTTAATAAATTTTGTTGTTAAAAATTAATAAATAAATAAATTAAATCGAAAAATTGGGTTGTTAATTAATTTTTGTAAATTAATAAAATTTTATAAATCTAAATAAACTAATTAATTTTCATTTATTAATCTCTTTTTCAGTTAAAAGAATTTCAAAATCTTATTAATCAGATAAAACAATAAGTACTAGTTGCATTAATTTTCTCATTTGTTTCGTGCGAAGTGCGAACACAAAGCACCTTGAATTTATAAATCATCTAAATTTATTAAAATTTCAAACTAACTTGAATTCTTACTTTGGAAATATGCATTAACTTATTGGAGATAAGGTTGAAGTCTACCCTACCACCAACAAATCTGGTTCACTTGTAACAAAAAATCATTGTAAAATCAACTTTGTTAGGAAAGATAATTAGCATCCCTAAAATATCTCTGTATATACTAACCTCTTTGTTATTGTAACTGTATATATACCAATGACCTCTACTGAACTGAATGAGAAAGGTTTTACACCTTCAATTAAGATTTCTATCTTTTATGGTATCAGAGTCACCCTTTTTAACTCACCTCTTTTTTTTTCTCACGGCCACTGCTTCTTCTTCTACACCATCCCCGTCATCTCTGTCTTCACTTTTCCAATTGAAAAATATCCTCAACAACATTTCTATAAGACTTGATGGCTCTAATTATCTTCTTTGGCATGCCCAATTTCTTCCTACTCTTCGTGGACTCAGACTTCTTGGCTATGTTGATGGCACTTTTCCCTGCCCTCCTAAATTTATTGCTACTTCTGACTCTATGGCAGAACTCAATCCTGAATATCTTGCATAGTGTGATCAAGATCAACTCATTCTTAGCTAGATTCTTTCTTCTCTAACTGAAAGTGTACTTGCATAGGTTGTTAGCTGCAGCACATCTGCTTCTGTTTGGGCTACATTACAGCAACTTTATGCCTCTGCCTCTAGGTCACGTGTGCATGATCTTAAAACTGAACTTGCCAATCTCACCAGAGGATCTTTGTCTATGGAAGATTATCTTAAGCATATCAAAAGTCTTGTTGATTCTCTTACATCTGTGGGTTTTTTTATTCCTAATGCAGATATTATTGACCATACTCTCAATGGTCTTAGGGCCGAGTATGATGCGTTTGTGGTCTCCATTTATACGAAATTGGATGAAATTACATCTTCTCAACTCCATAACATGCTACTTAATTATGAGCATCGCCTTTAAGGCCAGCAACGCTCAATTGAAGATGTTTCTCTTGCCGCTAATGTTGCCGTCAAACAAGTGGATTCTTCAATTGTTCATGCCTCTGTTACTTCTAATCATCAAACCAAAGGTACCAGAGGTGTTGTTAATGGCCGAGGTCATGGTAGTGGATGTGGTTGTGGTTGTTTCCAATTTAATCAATCTTCTGTATCACACCATCCTCCTATGCAATGCCAACTCTGTGGATATCAGGGTCACACTGTCCTTACTTGTCGGAGTCGTTTTGATACTACATACCACGGCCCCTCTTCATATGTCACTTCTATTTCTACTCCCTCGGATCCAAACTAGTAATCCTGATTCTGGTGCAACAAATCACTTCACTGCAAACCTCGACAACCTTAATGTGCATTCAGATTATCTTGGCTCTGACACTGGGGCTATTGGCAATGGTTCAGGTTTAGCCATTTCTTATATTAGTTCTTCTTTCTTACCTTCACAAAATGGTGGCATTTATCTTCATAATGTATTATATGTTCCATCTATTACGAATAATTTATTGTCTGTCTCTCAATTTTGCAAAGATTTCAATAGCACTTTTCTTTTTGATTCTTTTGGTTTCTATGCAGGAAAAACCAACATGGGATGTAATTCTTCATGGAGCACTTAAAAATGGCTTATATTAGCTACAACCATAGCAGTCTATGTCATATAAAAATTTTCGTTCAGCAACATTTATTGGTGAACGTGTTTTTACTTCTATTTGGCACAATGTCTTGGACATTCGTCTTCTACCATCACTTAGTGTATTGTTACAAAGTTTGCGTTACCAATGGCTAGCCATAATTCTGATTTCTGTGACTCATGTCAACTTGGGAAGAGTCATACCCTTCCTTTTTTCCTAGTAGTACCACCTATGCTCAGCCTTTAGAAATGGTGTATTCAAATGTTTGGAGACCTGCTCCTTTTTCTTCTGTCTTTGGTGCTAAATATTATTTAAATTTTGTTGATGGTTTTAGTCAGTTTACCTGGATTTTTCCTTTGCGTTCTAAGTTTGAAGTTCCTTCGGTTTTTCTTATGTTCAAGAATAAAGTTGAGAATTATTTTGGTTGTCACATTAAATGTCTTCAAACTGATGGCAGTACTGAATATAAACCCCTATCCTCTGTGTTTACATCTTGTGGCATTACTCATCGTATTTTGTGTCCTCATACTCACGAACAAAATGATTTGTCAGAATGCAAACATTGTCACATTATTAAAACGGGTCTTACACTACTTGCTAAGGCCTCAATGCCTTCGATTTATTGGCTTGAAGCCTTTGAGACGACAATTTTTCTCATCAACATGCTACCTACCAAAGTGCTTAATTATCTATCACCATGGGAAAAGCTTTTTAATACTCAACCTGATTACAAGTTTCTTCGAGTTTTTGATTGTGCGTGCTTCCCACACTTGCGTCCCTACAATCATCACAAGCTCCAATTTCGTTGTCCAAGTGTGTTTTTTTGGGCTATAGCAGTAAACACAAGGGCTATAAGTGTTTGCAGCTACAATCAAATAGAATTTATATTTATCGTAATGTGGTTTTTAATGAGATGGACTTTCCTTTTACCACAACAACATCCAATTCTCCAGAGCCATCCAACTAACCATCTATCCTTGGGCCACCTCTAGTTTTCTTTCCTTGCTTCTCTCCATCATCAACAAATGCCCTATCTTCCCCAACAAAATTCCACTCCTAATCCCCAAAACATGTTGATACATCAAATTCCATGCACAACCACTCTTTCTTCCTTAATTCCACAAACTCAATGTCAACATCCTCCCCTGCTACAAATTCCAATCATATTTCTTCATCCCCAACAAATGTCACACACGCAATACAATCACATGCCAAGTTAGGGATTATTAAATCGAATCCTAAGTATGCTATGACTGCCACTTCACTTCCTGAATCTGAACCTTCATGTTACACCACAGCATCCAAGGACCCTCTGTGGAGTGTTGCAATGGTTGATGAATACAATGCCTTGATCACTATAAAGAGCCAAGGTATAAAGAGGATTTTCTTGTGTATATAACTGTAAACAAGGTTTGAATTTATACAAGTATTTGTGAAGAGAAATCCCTAAACTAAAGGAAGCGTAATCAGATACAATCAAATACAAAAGGAAAGGAAATATTTACAGAATAATTATTGCCTAAAGAATAGGGCTTTACGAGATTGCCTTATCACCTCCCCGCAAACTAATGGGGGGAACCACCTTTAGTTTGAACTTCAGCTCAAGAAACCGATTTTTGGACAATGGCTTGGTGAGTAAATCAGCAAGCTGGTCTGTCGTAGCAATATAAGACACCTGCAGCTGCTTCTTTCGAACAAGATCACGGACAAAATGAAAGTCAAGTTCAAGATGTTTAGATCGCGAGTGGAAAACAGGATTGGCTGCTAAATATGTAGCAGAGATGTTGTCACACCAGATTTTAGGAGTGGCAGATATGTTCTGTTTTAATTCAGTGAGAAGACCTTTCAGCCAATATATTTCAGACGCAGCAGTCGCAAGTGCACGGTACTCTGAATCAGTGCTGGAGCGGGCAACAGTATTTTGCTTTTTTGAACACCAAGAAATTAAACTGTTGCCATGAAAAACGGCATAAGCACTCGTACTCTTGCGATCAATCTGATCTCCACCCCAATCAGCATCACTATAAGCCACTAAATTAGTTGCAGAAGATGGGCGAAGGAATAAACCATGAGAAGCAGTGCCACATAAATATCGCAGAATGCGTTTGACCCCTTGCCATTGAGAGACGGATGGTGAGTGCATAAACTGTGACATTTTGTTAACTGCCATTGTAATATCTGGGCGGGTTAAAGCAAGATACTGTAACATGCCCACAATGTGACGATACAGCTTTGGGTCTTCAAAATTATTACCACAGTGTTGGGTTAAAGACAGCTGCGGTGTAGCCGGCGTAGGAACAGAAGTGGCATCATGCATATTAGCTCGTCGCAGAAGTTCCTGGATATATTTGGTTTGAGACAGATGGAGACCATTACCTGTAAATTTAACTTCCACGCCCAAGAAGTAATGAAGAAGCCCAAGGTCTTTCAGCGCAATTTTAGTTCCAAGTGCACGAATCAAATGCTGAAGGAGAGATGTACTAGATCCTGTTATTATCAAATCATCAACGTAAACCAGACAGTAAGCAAGATCAGTACCATGTGAATACACAAATAATGACGAATCCGCCTTAGAATTACAGAACCCAACGTCTTGCAATGCCTTAGAGAGGCAAAAATACCAAGCACGAGGTGCTTGCTTGAGGCCATATAATGATTTCTTCAAGGCACATACAAAATCAGATTTAGATGAATTAATAAACCCTTGTGGTTGTTCCATAAAAACAGGTTCTTCAAGAACACCGTGAAGGAAGGCGTTGGACACATCAAGTTGGCGGATAGTCCAGTGATTATTAAGTGCAATAGATAAAACCAAGCGAACAGTAGCAGGCTTAATTACTGGACTAAACGTCTCAACAAAGTCAAGACCAGGACGTTGATGAAAGCCCTTTGCAACCAAACGTGCTTTATAGCGATCAACCGAGCCATCAGCTTTTGTCTTAATTCTGAAAACCCATTTGCAGCCGATAATGTTCGTAGCTTTAGATCGAGGAACTAAGTCCCAAGTACCATTTGATAATAAGGCATCAATCTCAGCGGACATAGCCTCTCGCCAGACTAAATATTTTGCGGCCTCAGAGTATGATGATGGCGCATAAGAAGGAACAACAGTCTGAAATAATCGAGGCTTTAAACTACCTGTTTTCGACCGAGTCACCATAGGATGTAAAGTATTACGGTTCACAGTTTGAGAGGTGGAACTCGGTGGCGGAGGAGGCAGTAGAGGTAGCGGAGCAGTAGGTGTAAGGGATTGTGATGTTGCATCATGTATTGGTGAAGGCGGTGCTGCTTGTGGCAGAATAGAGGGTAAAATAGGCGGCTGTGAACTAGGTGCAGGAGGTAAGATTGGTTGTGGAGAAGTTGTTGATGGTATGGGAGTCTGAAGGGGAGCGAATAAAGGAACAGCAGGTGGAGAACCAAGGACTGAGGAGCTACCATCACTTTGCTTGAACGGAAAATCCTGTTCATCAAACAAAACATGGCGGGAATAAAAAATTTTATTAGTTGAAAGAGAAAGACACTTATAACCTTTATGCAGGAGACTGTAACCAAGGAAAACACACTTTGTAGAACGAGGTTCGAATTTATTAGAAGTGTATGGCTTGAGCCATGGATAACACGCACAACCAAAAATTTTTAGAAAATTATAATCAGGCTGCCGACCAAATAATTTTTGATATGGAGACATATGGTTAAGGTTAGGAGTGGGCAAGCGATTAATAGTGTAAACGGCGGTAGCAAAAGCATGATCCCAATACTTAGGTGGTGTAGAAGCATGAAACAAATTAGCCCTACCAGTTTCAGTAATATGTCTATGTTTTCTCTCCGCACATCCATTTTGTTCAGGTGTGTGTGGGCAAGAGCTACGCTGAATAATGCCATGGTTTGTAAGATAAGGTTTTAGTGCTTGGAACTCCCCTCCCCAATCTGATTGGAACATTTTAATAGACTTAGCAAAGTATTTTTCAACAATTTTTCGGAATTGATCAAAACAAGAATGAACATCAGATTTATTTCGCAGGAAATAAATCCATGAGTATTTGGTATAATGATCATAAAAAAGGACATAATATCGGCAGCCATCAGAAGTTGTAATCGGAGCAGGGCCCCATAAGTCTGAACAGACAAGTTCCAATGGTTCTTTAGCAACAAAACTGGAGTTAAGAAATGGTAACTTATGTGTCTTGCTTACACAACAGGTTTCACATAATGAATTACTCATTTTATTAGAACAAGACAATTTATTGGATAACAAAACTTTGGAAACAGTTTTAGAACAGGCGTGACCAAGCCTAGCATGCCAAGTAGACAAAGAAACTAAATTGCAAGAAGGAGACACAGATGCAGAAGCCAACATATAGAGCCCATCTTTAACACGCCCCCTGTGAAGTATCTGCTTCGACCGAAGGTCCTTGATAATAAAGAAATGAGGAAAAAATTCGAGTGAGACACCATTAGAGAGAGCAAATTGGCGAACAGAAATAAGATTAGCACTTGCATTGGGAACATGTAAAATATCACGAAGAGAAAAGCAATTAGAATCAAGAGATAGGGAGGCAGAACCAGTATGAGAGATTGGGAGTGTTTTACCATTTGTGAGAGTGACTTCGTCAGTTCCAGAATATTCGGAATGAAGAGCAAGATTATCTAGTTCTGATGTCAAGTGATGGGTCGCTCCACTGTCCACGATCCAGGGCTGAGAGGTAGCAGTAGGTGAAGATGTGTGATGGCTGACAGGTTTGGTATTGTCTCTATTATACCTTGGACTTGGACACACATTGGCCAGATGGCCTTGGCCGCCACAATTGTAACAGACTGGAGAAGACTGTGTGTACGTAGAAGTGCTAGAGCCGCGACCAGTATTACTGGCAAAACCACTACGGCGTCCACCACGCCCTCTTCCTCGAAAGGAACCACCACGATAACCGGAGGCATTAAAATGTGCGATTGCAGGCACAATTGGTTCAGTAGACTGCAATTGAAGTTCTTCAGACAATAATAATCCCAATAAATCATCATAAGAAATAGATGCCAGACGGGCTTCAATATTACGGGTAAAAGGACGATAATCAGGTCCTAATCCACGAAGAATGTGATCAACTAGATCATCCTCAGAAATTGCAGCATCAAGAGAAATCAACTGATCAAAGATTTGTTTGGCACGACTCATATAGACTGGGATTGAGTCAGTACCTTTAGAGAGAGTGTAGAGGGAGGATTTGAGAGTGCGAATCTGAGCTTTAGAGCCAGAAGCATACTGAGATTTTAAACGAGACCAAGCATCATGGGCAGTTTTAACACCAACCACCTGAGATAAAACAGATTCAGACAGAGAACTCAAGATCCAGCCAAGCACGGTCTGGTCTTTCAAAAACCAAGCAGAATATGCGGGATTAGGAGCATTGTTAATCACCGCAGGAGGAACAACAGCAGATCCATCAATGTGATGAATGAGCTGTTGACCATGAAGAAGAGGAAGAAGTTGGGTTTTCCAGAGTAAGTAATTTGTTGAAGTGAGTTTCACAGTTACATGATTGTGAATCGAAGGAAGAGACGCTGGAATTGCAGAAGAAGAAGCCATCGGGCGAAAAAAAGTTGAGGGCTCTGATACCATAAAGAGCCAAGGTATAAAGAGGATTTTCTTGTGTATATAACTGTAAACAAGGTTTGAATTTATACAAGTATTTGTGAAGAGAAATCCCTAAACTAAAGGAAGCGTAATCAGATACAATCAAATACAAAAGGAAAGGAAATATTTACAGAATAATTATTGCCTAAAGAATAGGGCTTTACGAGATTGCCTTATCACACTAATCATACTTGGAGTCTTGTACCTCCTCCCATGGGCAAAAATATTGTTGGCAACAAATCGTTTTTTCGCATTAAACGCAAGCCTGATGGCTCCGTTGATCGATTTAAAGCATAATTGGTAGCAAAGGATTTCACTCAACAACATGGCCTTGATTATGATGAAACATTCAGTCCCGTGGTCAAGCCAACAACCAATCGCCTTGTTCTTGCATTGGCGGTTTAGTACAATTGGTATAAAACAGTTAGATGTTTCTAACACTTTTCTTCACGGTGTTCTTAATGATGAGGTCTATATGCTGCAACCAATTGGCTTTGTTTATCCTCGTTTTCCAAATTATGTTTGTTGTCTTCATAAATCTTTATACGGTCTTAACCAAGCACCACGTGCATGGTTTACGCAGCTTCGATCTCGTCTTCTCCAAATGCAATTTCATGAATTACAAGCTAATGCCTTTTTCTTTATTAGACGAACTGCCACTTTTTTCATTTTAATTCTGATTTATGTCGACAACATCATCATTACAGGATCTTCAGAAATGGAAATTACGTCTGTTGTTTCATCTTTAAGTCATTTTTTTGCCATGAAAAATCTAGGCCCTCTACACTTCTTTCTTAGCATTGAAGCAACTCGCAGCTCTGCTGGTCTTTTTCTATGTCAATATAAATACATTCATGATCTGTTAGTTCGCAGCAAGATGGACTCCACGAATCCTGCATTTACCCCAATGACATCTTTTACAAACCTTGTTGCCTCTAGCACTCCGTATTATGATCCTACTGGATATCGTAGCATTGTCAACGCTCTCCAATATCTCATAATTACTAGACCAAAGATTGCCTTTGCAGTGAACAAGGTGTGTTAATACATGCAAGCACCAGCAGAGAGTCACTGGAATGTCGTCAAACGAATCCTTAGATACTTAAAGGGCACAATGACGCATGGACTTCTCATTCGACCAAGCTCTACATTGTCACTTCATGCTTACTTAGATGCTGACTGGGCTACCTCTCGTGATGATCGCTGATCTCAAGGGCCTTTTTGTATCTATCTTGGTCTTAACTTAATATCTTGGAGCTCTCGAAAGCAACATATAATATCTCGCACAAGCACCGAGTCAGAATTTCGCAGACTAGCTAACACCACTGCTGAATCGCTATGGATTCAAAAACTACTAACTAAATATGGTGTTCAGCTTTCCTCGCCTCTAGTGCTATGGTGTGACAATATTAGTGCCACCTATCTAGCTGCAAATCCTATTTTTCATAGGCGTACCAAGCACGTTGAAATTGGTTTTCACTTTGTTCGAGAGCAAATGACCAATAAACAATTATGCATTCAGTACATCTCCACAACTAGTCAAATTGCAGATGCTCTTACTAAGCAATTATCAACAACTCAGTTTCTCTTTCTCCACAACAATCTCTTTGTTTGTCCCAACCAATTTTTCTTGAAGGAGGGTATTAGAGATAAGGTCGAAGTCTACCCTACCACCAACAAATCTAGTTCAGTTGTAACTAGGAGTCCTTGTAAAATCAACTTACATAGGAAAGATAATTAGCATCCTAACCTCTTTACTATTGTAATTGTATATATACCAAATCTACTGAACTGAATGAGAAAGGTTTTACACCTTCAATTAAGATTTCTATCTTTTATACTCTACTCATATTAAAAAATATAATATGGTATCAGAGCAGGTTTTGTCCGGATTATTAATTTCTCGATTGTTCGTCTGGATGTCCAGTCCTAACGGCCCTGTCCGATTACCACTATATTTATTTCAAGTGACAACCAGATGTCCAATCCCAGTTGCACTTAAGGGGTAGTGCTAGAATATCCCATATCGACTAAACGTGAAAATGTTAAAGGGTTTATAAGTAGTAAGGGTCAACTAATCAAATAACTGGTTCTAGTTATTTTAGCAATAGTTGACCCAAGTTTAATTCTTGTTAATGATCTCTATACTTAACTCATATTAAAAATTCTAATAACTTTAAGAGGTTATAACTTTTTATTAGTGTTAAATTATAAGGTCTATAATATATAAAAAAACATTGATATAAGTCTACTCTTACAAAATTATAACCACTTTATCGTTCAAAGTTTATTTTTAAACTAAAACTTCATCGTTTTTTTGCCATTTTGAACCATAAATTTTTTTTACTATTTTTATAATTTTGTTTTCTACATTTTTAATTTTCTATTTTTATTTTCTATATTTTTAAGAATTCCAGGAGAGGTTGAAATTTTATAATTTTCTTTGTGAATTCAAATAAAAAAGACATTCAAATTTTTTTTATTTATTTTCTATTAATGTTAACATTACACTACCTCACTCATTAACTAGTTAAATGAATTAATCAATGATTAAAAAATTCAGTAAAAATCTTGAATCGTCAAACTTTTTCATTTAGTTTTTAACTTTTCGGTTTAATTTATTTTTAAAACTTTTGTTGTTAAAAACTAATCAATTTACTAATTAATTGATCGATTTTTGTAAATTAATAAATCCTTATAAATGAGAGCGAGCTTTGGAGTAACTTGTGAGGTTACTCTTTTGTGACTGTAAGATTACAGGTTCGAGTCATAAAAATAGTCTATTTGTAAAAATATAAAAGGAGGGCTCCGTGAAATTATAAATCTTGATGCACAAAAATAAAAGAATTAATTTTTATTTAACAATCTGTTTTTTAATTAAACTTCAAATTTTTCAATTGATAAGAACAATCTCTTTCAATCATATCTCAAAATTTTTAAATTTTATTTAATTTTTAACTTATTTGGTGATGTTATAATATTAATTGAATCTTTTAAATCTTAAATTTTTTATCTTAAGAATTTAAGTTTTAGATCATTTTTAAAGTATTGAAATTAATCGAAATGTAGAATTTATAAAATTACGTAGTGACTGTGGTTTCGTTAAAATGATGACGAATCTCCAAGTTGTACTTTTCAGGAGAGGCAGAGCTTTCTCCAAAAAGGGATCCACATCTTTCAAAACGATGAATACGGTTGAGCCAGCTTATGATTATCCCTGAGAAAGATGACAAAAGCATCGCAATAATCGAATCACAATAATCGAGGTCTGGATCTTTATCCTCTCCATCCCTTTAATCTCAAAGGTCAATTTTTATCTGTAAGGTGGACGCCAAGTAGGGTAATGAGAACATTAATAATCAGTTAACTGATGCTTTCAGAAGTTGCATTCAGTAATGTATAGTGATATGAGAGTAATTTGATTCGTACAAATAATGTGTTACTTCAATTGTTATTTCTCCTTTTACCACATCTATGTTACAGTGTATTTTTCATACTTATAATATATTTTCGTGATTAAACATGGCTCAATTTCATCATAATTCACATTATTCAAAGAGAAAAAAGTAAATTTATTAAATTTAATATTAAATTTAGTTTTAGTATCAGTACTATTCAATATTAAGAATATAATTTGTGTCTGTTATCACCATCACATCCAGTCTAAAGTCTTACAATGAAGTGAAATCTGGGAAGGTCTAATAGTACACAACCTTATCCTTATATAGTTTGTGTCTGTGAGGTAGATAGTTAGATGGCTACAGAGTTTGATCTCAAATTATTTAGAGCCTATGTAAACCAAATGAGGTCATGAAAAGATAGCTTAAGCACTTTATAAAAAGCTTGAACCAAAGCGTGTAACGTGAATAATAACAAGGAATGAAACAATTACCTAAAAGATCAAATGCCCTTTTTGCATAATTGTCTCAACTTTTATTTTGTTTCTTTGTAAAATCGGGAATAAACTATGTCAACTTTTCTTCAAAAGAACACCTGGTGCCCTTTCTTTTTCTCATTTTTCTTGATTTGTTCAATGGCCCTGTGGTTTTCATGATAAACTTTCACGTACTAAAGTATCAAAGCCTTTCACATTTTCAATGTTCTTTTGCTTTTGAAAGAATGATAGCTTCTTCATTGTCTGTTCGTTACAGTGCTTGAGGGAATGATAAGTTGACAGATGTGCGTCTTATTTCGTAACTCTGTTCGATATATGTTTCCTTTCAATAAAACTTTCCTGTTCTATGTTTTGGATCCATTCGTAGCTCATTTTGCAAGCATAATTAGGTACTTTTTTGTTTAGTGGCATACAATCAAATTAGCTTTATGTTCACATCTTTTAAGATTGTTTTTAGTTGATATCTATTCATTCACCCTCAAGTAGGTTGGCATTTTGGCTCGGACCCTTCCTCTAACCCATAGTCAACACTCTTGAATTTTAACTAACCAATGTCGTTCTGTAGAAAGCTCGATCAGATATTGAGTCCCCACAAGTCAAAAGGAATAGGTCTTACCTAATCTATTCCCACCCTGTTAAGATAGCTAGTTAGTAAAGTGTTGTCGTTTTAACTTGTATTTAATTCTGTCTTGTACTGTTGGTTTTACTCAGTTGCATATATTATGAAATCTAGCTTTGTACTGTATAAACACACAACATAAGAAAAGCTAGTTTATTTACACTCTTTCTTTTCTCTCTCGAACCTTCTGTTCATGGTATCAGAGCGAGTGCCGATCCCGGCGTTTGATCATTTCTGAAGGTCGATTGGAGCTAAATACAACACAGAGAAGTGTGTTGGAGGTCTTCGGTAGCTGTATTTTCTTCGGTGGTGAAGAAAGAAATTTCATCCTGACGAATTGAGGGGCTAGGGTTTCGCGATTTGGACTCGATATCTACAACTGTGACTTCAGCTCGTGATTTTTGCAGAAATGGAAGCTATCTCTGCGGAATCCCCTACTGGCTCCACACTGGACCCACGGTTGCGAGGTATACATGAAGAAAATCAGGTATATCTCCAAGGTTCAGATTATCCAGGTATGAGTTTAGTTACTGCGGTACTAAATGGAAGTAATTTTTTGAGCTGGAGTAGATCTGTGAAAATAGCCCTAGGTGCTAAGATGAAATTAGGGTTTATAGATGGAACTTTTCCGAAACCTAGTCCAGGCTCAGTTGAGTGTGATAGGTGGATTAGGACTGACTATATGGTTAGATCCTGGATCTTAAATTCGATTTCAAAAGAGATAGTTGAAGCTTTTATCTACACAAATTCTGCCCAGGAACTGTGGTCAGATTTGGTAGAAAGGTTTGGGGAGAGCAATGGGCCGTTATTGTATCACTTACAGAGGCAGATTAGTGTTGCTTCACAGGGTAATATGTCTGTAGCAAAATATTTCACTGGTTTAAAGAAATTGTGGGATGAGCTTTGTGTTGGGAAAGGAGGTGTCGGTCACGCAGCGGCAACAAACCAGAACCAATAAACCTTTCCCTGTGTGAACAATCACAGCCAATCCAAAAGAAAAACAGCAGCCAACAAACTCACCAATACACGAAATTAAGCAGCAAGAAATAAATAACACAGGCAACTTTTTACGTGGAAAACCTTCCTCAATGTGAGAAAGGAAAAACCACGGGACCTAGTCCAGTAAAGAAAAACTCCACTATAATCAATCAAGTTACAGAGTTTTTCACCTCTAGATACAACTAGAGTCACCAATCAACTCAAAATACTACAATAATCATCAACAAGATGAAAAATCAAAGAGTTGAGAACAATATCACCCTTAAAATTTCAGCAACTTCGACTGAAGATCAGGGCACCTTGGAGACCTCCAAATCCAATCTCCACCGTTCAGAATGAAGAACAACGAGAGAGGAACCTCTGGTTAAAATTTCAGGTCGATCCGACAAGAAATCACCATCCGATCGAAGGTTAGAAGATTACTGCGCAAAACTGAAAAAATCAGAAAATTTTTCTTCTTTCTCTCTCTTCCCTCTCTCTCCCTCTCTCTCTTCTCTGCCGGCTGAAAACTCTCTACACTTCTTCTTTAGGTTTTTAAACCTTTTTATATTTAGGCTTTGGGCTCCACTTAGGAGTGGACCCAAACCCAATAATTTTCTCTTCCTTATAAAGTCCAATTCTCTCATTTTTGAATCTCATGACAGTTAGTTTAGTTTTGTTCTCCTTCATATGGCAAGGTTTTCCCCTATTTTGAGGTGCTTGTACCTCTCTGTTTATGACTAGGCAGTCTTCATTGGCTAGCAAGTCGACACTCGTCTATGCCCAGATTTGAATTCCAAGTTTTGATCTTTTCAACTCGATTCATACGTGTAGTTTTTCCATATCTTACATTCCTTTGTATATTTGTTTCTTTCTATTATGGGATGTTTGAAGGGCTATTGAGAGGATTAGGATTGTGCTAGTAGAGTTGCCAGCATCGAGCTTGAGTTCCATATCGATTCTTCCAAACAAGTACTCCTTTTTGGAATGAAACCGAGACTCAAAAACTCTGACTAGAATGATTTAATATAATTTTTTAATTTATAGAATTTTATTATATGCAATTAATAAGTAAAGTTTTTAATTATATTAATTTGGATATATTTTAATTTTAGTTATAATAATATTAATTAATTAATTTAAAAACATAATATATTATATTAAAATTATTAACATAAAAGTATAATTATAAAAATATAAACATAATGATAAAACTAAACATGATTTTGATTTCAGTTTTCTATTACAAGTTTCAATCAAATAAATTTTTATTTTCAGTTTTTATATTAAAAATTTTAACTAAATAAGTTTTTGTCTTTTTAATAAAAAGAAAAATTAAAACTAAAATTAAAACTAAAACTAAAAATCATAACAAAAAAAAGTGAAACCAATTCGCGAAATCAATGACCAAGTTTTTAAACTCAATTTTGAAGTAAAAGCTAACGCAAGTTAGCGTGTCATCTTTATCGTTCCACAACTAAAGCATGTAACCATCTAATAGAAATAACAGTGGCTATATTTAAGATTAGTACAAACTAAACTATAAACATAAAAAATATTATTATTTTAGAATGTAGTTAGATCAACTGGCAATATCACACAATTCTTGTTTCTTTAACATTGTTGTGGAAATAGTAATAATGTTCACACAAAAACATTTTTATAATTTTATAAAAAAATCATAATAGGAAATTTTCATTAAAATGAGTTCTCTTTTTAGTTGATAATTTCTAAAATAATATGACGCTAAATGTGCAAGAAGGAAAAGAGAAATTTCAAGTATATTAATCAACTAATATTATAATTTTATTCTTACCAGAAAAATACTTATTTCATCATCATCATCACACCCAGTTCGAAGCCCCACAGTGAAGTGGGGTCTGGAGAGGTCTGATAGTACGCAGCCTTACCCCTACCTAGTAAAGAGGTTATTTCCTATAGATCTACATACAGATGTGAAAGAAAAATCATGATGCAGAGAGATAAATTTAAGTAAATAGAATTACAATACAAGACAATATGACAATAAGGACGTACCTGAGGTTGACCAGATCTGCTATCATCTAACACCCTGTAAAGACTCCGCTTTAGGAGTCTTCACTGCACAATCCTGAGGATGTGACAATCCTACAGCTTTAGGCGTCCATCGTGGAAATCGTCCCCAAACTATAACTCCTTTACAGCCTAGCCAAAAAAATGTACTACTCGCAATACTTCCTAAAGGCGCGAGGACTCTAAGTGTTCTCGTTAACCCTTATCCTATCCCGCCAGACTTTCCTAACTCTAGCAACTGCCTCAGTGAGGGCAAATTCTGACATATTTTTCTTAATTACTTCCCTCTAGGTCTTGTAAGGCCGTCCTTTCCTCCCCTTATATCCACTAAGGTTTATTAACTCACAACTGCATATAGGAGCATCCGAGGGCCTCCTACGCATATGCCCAAACCACCTTAGCCTTTTCTCCCTCAACTTATCTGTAATACTAGCCACCTATAGTCTGGCTCTCACTACCTGATTTCGTATCCTATCCCTAATGGTAATGTCACACATCCACTTAAACATACACATCTCAACTACCAACAACTGTCGCGTATGCCTATATTTAGTAGGCCAATACTCTACCCCATATAACATGGTAGGTCGAATCACCATTTTATAGAACTTCCCTTTGAGTTTTACGAGTACCTTTTTATCACATAAAACACCTGAGGCACTCTGCCATTTGTTCCACCTAGATCTAATACGATGTAATATATCATTGTTGATATTCCCATCTCTCTAAATGATGGACTCAAGATATTTAAAACTCGATTTATATGGTACAATGTTAGTGCTAATCGCTACCTCTGCCTCTTGTACCATCTAGCTACACGAAAAGTTGCAATCGAAATACTCTGTCTTAGACCTGCTCATTCTAAAATCTTTCGATTCTAGCGCTTCTCTCCAAGGGTCTCATCCCATAGGACAACGTCGTCAACAAATAACATACACCAAGGTACTCTCCTTGAATATATTTGGTAAGTTCATCTAACACTAATGTGAATAGAAACGGACTTAAAGTTAAGCCTTGGTGTAGTCCAACACCAATAAAGAACGCCTCTGTGTCGCCTCCTATCATCCTTACACTAGTCAATGTTCTAGGAATGCCCTTAGCCTCTAAACACTACCATATGAGTTCTCTAGGCACCTTGTCATATGCCTTCTCCAAATCTACAAAACTATATGCAAGTCCCGTTTACGTTCCCTATAGCACTCCATCAGTCTCCGAAAGAGATGTATTGCTTCTGTCGTGGACCTACCAGGCATAAATCCGAATTGGTTGGCCATTATAGAAGTCACTCTCCGTACTCTCTTTTCAATTACTTTCTCCCACAGCTTCATGTATGACTCAGTAATTTGATACCTCGATAGTTTTGACATTGCTGAATCTCCTTTGGCCTTACATAAGGAGATTAGCCTACTCAATCTCCACTCATCCGACATCTTGACTGACACGAGAATCTCATTAAAGAGCTTCACTAGTCACTCAATACCGACAACTCCTATTTGCTTCTATACCTCTATAGGGATTCCATCCGATCCTACAGCCCTTTCGTTCCCCATCCCCCTCAAAACCTTTGTAACTTCTCCCCTAGTGATCATCCCCTATGAGTTCCTATTTAGACAAGGTCCTGACACAGGAGGTTTCCCTAACTCTATGTCAACCATTATGCCTTCGTTGTAAAGGCCATAAAAGTACCTCTTCCATCTCCCCTTGATGGCTTGGTCATCTGTGAGTACCTGTCCCCCTTCGTCATGTATATAGAAAACTTGACTAAAATCCGCCGTCTCACGTGCCCTAACTCTTGATATCTTGAAAATTCTTTATGCTCCTCTGACCGTATCCAAATCCTTGTACATATTCTCGTATGCTTCTCCTTTCTCCACTGAGACAGTCTTCTTCGCCTTCTGTTTTGCCAGTTTATATCTCACTATATTAATAATCCACTCCTCTTCTGTTGCACTTACCAGCAGATCGTTAAATGCTCTCTTTTTCGCCTTTACCGCCCCCTAGACCTCATCAGACCACCACTAGGATTCCATCTGGCCCCCACACCATCTTCTAGAAACCCCTAAGAGTTTAGTGAATGTCTCTCTCACTATGGAAGCTACTCCTTGCCACATCCTGTTCGCATCCCCAAGCATACCCCATGGTGCATTATTTCTGAATTAAGTCCTAAAATGTTCCACCATGTCCCCTTTGAGTCTCCCCCATCTGATTCTGCGACATGGCTTGGACACCAGCTGTGTTCTCCAACCCTTGATTCTCATGTCCCAAACTAACAATTTATGTTTGGTAGATAAGCATGCTGCTGGGAGTACTTTGCAATCCTTGCACCATGATCTGGCCCTTGTCCTGACAAGGAGATAATCAATTTTCGTCTTGGTTGTGTTACTCTGAAACGTCACCAGGTGCGCTTCTTTTTTCCCTAAAAGAGGAATTCACTATTACTAACTCAAAAGTTACAACCATGTCCAATAAATCAACCCCGTTATCATTTCTAGTGTCGTATCCGAATCCCCCATGCGTTCCTATATAACCGTCTGAATCGACCCTAAATGCCCATTAAAATCTCCTCCTAGGATGATCTACTCAGTATCAGTGATTTATAAAAACACCCCCTCTAGCGTCTCCCAGAATGTATGCTTTTGAAGTCTATCGGTGCCAGCTTGAGGCGCATATGCACATACTACATTGAGAACCACACTGCTTAAAATAGTATTTGTCACCATTATCCTATCATTGACCCTTGTAATCCCCACTACTCTGTTCATCAGTCCCTTGTCCACTAAAATACCTACCCCATTATGCTTCCGCGTACATCCCAAGTACCATAATTTGAACCGCCTATCACATTTGCTTTAACTCCTGCCTACCTAGTCTCTTGAATGCAAGCTATTTGGATCCTATATTTATCTAGAATCTCTACCAATTCTAAGGATTTTCTCGTGAGGGTCCTCACGTTCCACGAACCTATCCTTACTACAACATCTCTTTCTGAATTCCTAGATGTTGCGCGTATTGACCCACTTGTACTGATACCATTCGCGCGATCCAACTGAACACGTACTCTTTTAAGAATTCCTTGAGCGTTGTACTAATAGACCCTACCACGGAAGGAGACAATAAAAATCTGTAATAAACCCAACAAATAATAAAATACTATAGAAAATAATGATAATACTAAAGGTTATAAGAAACTTAGTAAAAGGATAAAAGTAGTAGTAGAATAATAATAATAATAATAATAATAATAATAATAATAATAATAATAATAATAATAATAGTGAAAAATTTTGATAATACAGAAGATAAAGTTAATACATAAATAGATGAAAAATGAAAAATAAAATAAAAAATAACAATAAGAAAATGAAATAAAATAAATAAATAAAGAAGATAATACTACTAATAAAATAGATAAAATAATAATAATAATACTAGTAACCGACAGCTAACAATCGTAATAATAAAAAAAGTACGACTATTAATAAAAAAGAAGTCAGTGACAAAACACGTAGGAAACCAACGAGAAGGCTGAATGCCCATACAAGTGCCTTGGACCAATAGGAAAGGAGATAACAACAAACCATGCTTGAAAAGCTTTTTCTCCCAGAAAGCCTCAACCGTAGATTTTGCTTTAGAAGGCTTTTGCAACAAAAAGTTGAAGAGTCAAGTTAAAAGGAAAAAGCCAAGGGATGGTCTTGTATAAATAGTTGCTTAATGTTCTAAAGTGGGCGACCAACGGTACTCAAAAAGAACGGTCTACCACGTCTCTCTCATCGTAGCAAACTTGTCAGGCGGCCCAAGGCCACTATACGTCAGTAAAAGACGTTTGGCCAAAACGAGCATTGCTATGTCCAACGTTCCAGCTCCGACGAAATCTAGCCATGAGCTTGGCTTTTAGGCCAACGTAGATTCAAAAAAGGAGAACCCAGCCCCCATTTACAGAGGGTGGGCGTAAATGGAACTAGATATCTCATGTGCTCGTGACCGCAAAAACTATGCGGTCTCTAGAAAACCCACGATCTTCGTCCCCCTCAATCAACTTAAGAACGTTCACCAGTACAAAACACAACTCCCAACTATAGAAATAAACACCCATTACTAACATAAACTTACGGGTGTAACTAGCTCAAGGGAGACGATTTAAAAAAAAACATCTTACGAACCTAAAGAAACATCTTAAGAAGCACAAAGTGAAAGTAAGCACCTGGGAACTTGGCGTTGAGGCTGAGAGCCATGCATATATTACCAAAACAATAAAACTAGCTGTTACCTTTACCGAATGGAGGATCTTCGGAAATATGTATTGATAAGATGCTTTCGGTTGCTTTATCTTGCTCCAACATCCCTGAGAAATTCTAAAAAGTAAAAACATGCAAGAGAAACATTAAAGCAATCCAGGAATTTTACCAGTCGAAGGTTTAGGAAGCTCTTCCATGCACACCACCTTCTTTGGGACTACACGGTTAAACTAGGAAGTTCTTCCATGAACAGCCCCGTGCTCTCTTTCTCTCTCTCCATCTGTCTCACCTTTTCTCTATGCATGTTTGATGAGATGCTAGCCTACTCATTGTCGGCCTCCTCCTCCTCCTCGGACTAACTTTATCCTTATCAAATATAATTGTATTAAATTTACTTATGTGACAAGTGGATGGCCACGAATAATCACAGATAGACAAGTAGTCAATCCTCGGCAGAAATTCCAACGTTTGTCCACTATAAACCTGACAGCACCAAAGCATCTCAATACTGCCACAATAGAGAAGCACATAGCCATCGCAACGTTAAGGAACCATAGTAAAACTCGAAGCTTTATCCTTTAGAGCATTCTTCCAGAGGGAACACGAAATCAGGAGTGAACCCAATGGCACCACACTTGGAAATCACCAAAACATGGGGTTGCTGAGGAAGTGAGAATGATGAGAACAATATAAATGGGGGTGAATACCAGACGAATTAAGCAGTTCCTGACTTGGAAGTTTTCAGTAGACACTACAAGAAATCACTTGTTTACCGACGAAATATTCCGTCTATAAATTGGAAATTTTCGTCGGTAACAATAATTACAGACGAAATTTGGCGGCAAAAAAATCCGTTACCAAATGGGTCGTAGTTAAAATTACTGATGGTGATTTTCCATCGGTATTTTACCAACGATAGAAAATGTATTAGTGACGGTAATACATCGTCAACAAAATTTTACGACGGAATATATTAAGTTAATTTCTGTCGGTGAAATTTAGCAATGGATAATTTTTCGTCGGTAAACCGAAGGTAATGACCTGAAAAGTCTCGTAATTTGCCGACGGTTATGTTTACTGTCGGTAAATAAATACAAAATTTTTGACGGAAAACTTATCCGTCGGTAATAGCTAGTTACAGTTTTTTATTAAATTCCAACGTTATGTTGTTGTTATAAATGCATAATGTTAAGAGTTACCAATTATTTGTTCATAATAAACTAATTTGTATATATAATTTGATTAATCAGAAAATTAATTGATAATATAACATATCAAGTATTTTAATTAATAATCAAAACATTACAATGTGCATAACTTATGTTTTTAATTGAAACAAATGACAAGGATAAGCTAATGTTGTGGTGATCGTAGGTGCTCTGAACTATTAAACCTCCCCTTTAACTGTTCCATCTCTTGTCTAAGCTGAGCTATCTGCTCCATTTGCTCTCTCATCTTAGTCATCTGCCCCATCTCCGCTCTCATCTTAGCAAGTCGCTCCATCTCCTCTCTCATCTTATTTCCTGCTCCATCTGCTCCATCACCTCTCTGATCTTTGACACCTGCTCTATCTCCTCTCTCATCTTTGCCACGTCCCCCATCTCCTCTCTCATCTTAGCTATCTGCTCCATGTGCTCCATCCGTTGATTCACGTTAGCCTTTTTCAAATACCCTATTTGCTCCCTCAATGTGTCCACTGTGGGCCGAAGCTCGGTTACTTCATTGCTTTGCATTGGCCTAGCAAATGATGCTGTACTGGATAGGGAAGAGCACGAATAACATGTGTTCACATATGAACCTAGCACGAATATTCTCCACGACAGTCCCTACCACCAACAACATCAAGATACGTCTGAGTCTCATCTACAGGTTGTTCCTCTTGAGACTGGCGCTGAATGTTTTGTTGTATTTGGTCTTATTGGGAAGCAATGTTTGCATTAGTAAGGTATTATTGTTAAGAAATTATAAAAATGTATTAATTTCACTTATATTCAACTCTCTACATCGGGTGTTGATGAATGTCACACTATCATGTTTATTCATGTGGGTATGCAAAAACAGCTGGATAGGTGTAGGCTTGATGCCCAATGACTTTTCCTACAAGTATAACCTAAATTGTCAGATGTGAACTAGAATTTATAAAAATTTCAGCAGAGTTTCCTCTATATTTATGATATTTGCCTCCTGTTCAACAAAGAAAATAACTTAACACAGCCATATATGGCACCAAACATTTATATCATAATCATAATGTACAATAAAGCAAAGCAAAATATATACAAAATAAGTGTCAAATTTAGATACTTACAAGTCTATGTGCATGCTCGTAGTGGGTAATTGATCCTCCTGTATGTACTGGAAGACTCTCACCCCCCGAGCCACCACGTCTGTTGGCAGAGTTACGCTCTGAGATGGACATTACCGCAAGTGATGTCCAATACTTGGTCTAATGACTCCAAATTTCCTCCGAAATATAATGCGGTCATGCACCAACCTTGCGTATCGCATTAAGTAAGTCGTGATAACGTGTTTAGCTTTCTTTTCCCAGACTTTATACATACTGGCATCGAAACAAGAATCCTAGTAAAATTCTTTCTGAAATAAGAAGGGAAAAAATTATATAATGTAAAAATATTTATATAATTTGTGTATATAAATCAATATAACAAGATAATAACTATTTTTTGTACCTCAAACTCCTGAAAGTAAAATTGCTTTGTGGTATTAGATATATTCTTCCACATATAACCCTCAAGTTCAATTCTTTGCTTAAAATAGAAGTCATATTTTTAGAACTCGATCTAGACGGAACCAACCTAACATAACAAATTATGTTATACTATGTAAAATTGATAAACCTAAGACTTAATAATAAGCAAATTATGAGTGATGTGATTTCATTTACTGTTCATTGACAATTGTTATAAACAATTTTCCATCAGGTCCCTCAGCTCCAAGCTGGTGGACATCTCTTCTATCCGATAAACAGGTATTGGATAATATATGTGTTGGTGAAGGGGATGGTATAGGGTAAGGAGCAGTAGATGATGCCTCATTTGCAACTGTCAGCGCTGAAGGCGGAGGAGGTGAGTCAGTGTGAGCTACAGATTGTGACGAACCACTTTCACAGTAAGTTGCTCCGAACATGGCTCTAAACCTCGGCCGCATAACCTCACGTTGTCTCTTTGGTCCCATTTGTTTACCTGAAATTCAATTTTTTTCAATTCTGTACAAATATAATTAATACTTTGAAATCAATATTTTACACAATATATGAAGAAGAAAATAAGACAATGGAGTTGAAGGTTAACAAATAGTTATCAATAATAAATCTATCTTAACAATAATAAAAATATGCATTGTTTAACTAAGTCTTACAGATATAACAATAAATCAACTTGAAAGCTTAGTGTAATAATGTATTGCATAAAAAATCACATTGATATAATTAATTTGTTTGATTCCGTGTGACATGGGAGTCGGTAAAGGTAAATGAGTCCCCAATGTCTGGATTCCCGAGAAGGGTCCTAGCATGTTCAAACGTACCAATGGAAACAGTGATACTTTTTTCACCTGGTGTAGGCTTTTGAACACCTTCTTGCAATAGCTTTAAATCTATAGCTATACTTGTTGAAGAAACAGTGAATGAGTTGCTGCTCTTAGTATGGAAGACTAATTCTCCAGATGAACTACTAACAAGAATATTTTTAGTTAAAACATAATCAGTGAAGAAGTTTTGAAACTGTGAAATTAGAAAACCGTTTAACCAACCAAAACTAGATATTAATGCATACGTTATTGTCCAGACGAGGTCTGAGGAATAGACAAATTTTCGATAAGACCAGATCTCCCTAATCCTTTATAGGGCGTTGTGATATCGCTCTTACCTTTATCGGCATACATGTCCTCTTCGAGTTTAAAGGAAGCTTAAACATGTAGGATAGACAATCAAATGAGAATATGTATA
>JAOSBK010000004.1:15169752-15192005 GCA_027568895.1 Erythroxylum shatona
AAAGGTGGCATGGTTAGGCAAGTGACAAGTGTCACTTGCCACATGTCCTATTTTTAGGCACTCTCAAGGTTTCTTTCTAATTAAAATTCAATTTCTACTTCAATTTGTCCCAAAATTCCAGTGGCTCAAATTAATAAATCTTAATATCAGGTATCTAAATTTCCAGTGCCATTGGACAGTCATTTGTACTACCGGTAAACAATCAGTCTGCTACTTGGCATTTTTCCTAGTCCGAAAATTACCCCAAAATTTCAGAAAAAATTTCTAAAATTCACTAAAAATTCTCACACCTAAATGAACCTTTCCAACTGAATTTTCAAGCACACAAATCACATAACAAGCACATTTATTAACAAATATACCGAGAAATGTCATGAATATATGTACAATCATTTTCATATGCAAAATTTACTATTCACATGTATGTGAATGCATGAACATATCAAGACAATTCTAAACACTCATAAAGCATTCCAAATTACTATTCTACCATTCCCATCGGTGATGGGATGTTACAATGACCCTTATTTCAATTACTACAATCTAGGATGGAGGGATCATTCAAACTTGAGCTATGAAAATCAAGGAGCTAACAACGATATCAACCTCACAATTTTAATAAACAACCTCAAGCTCTTACATATGCTCAACCTCAATCTTTAAATTTAGGTATGTCTTTAGATAAAATTGTTAAGGCATTTGCTAAAAATACTCAACAATTTCAATAGGAAACAAGGGCAAGCCTTCAAAAATTGGGAAATTAGATCATTCAATTAGCCACCTCTGTAAGTAAATTGGAAATGCAAGCATCGAGGAAATTACCTTTATAAACAGTGGTGAATCCTAAAGAGAATGCGAGTGCAATGGCTTTGAGAAATGATAAGGAAATTCAATCTGGAACTTCTTTACAAATGGAGGAAGAAAAACACGATGATGGAGAAAATAAGGAAAAACTTCCAACTCAAGAATAAAAAAGGTAAAAAAATGATTCATCTCCATCAATATCAATTAATGCACATTTACCTTCTTTTCCTAGTAGGTTAGCTAAACCAAAAGATGAAAGATATGAAAGAGAGATCTTAGAATCCTTCAAAAAGGTGGAAATCAATATACCACTTCTGGAAGCCATTAAGCAAGTTCTGAAATATGCAAAATTCTTAAAGGAGTTGTGTACAAATAAAAGGAAGTTGAAGGACAAGGAGAGAATAATTTTAGGTAAGAATGTATCAGCAGTGATAAATAGGAAATTATCGAAAAAATGCAAAGATCCAAGTATGTTTACACTTCCGTGTGTTATTGGTAATAGAAAAATTAGGCGTGCCATACTAGACTTAGGTGCATCTATTAATTTCATGCCATACTCAATTTATCGAGCTTTAAACATGAATTCTTTGCAAGAAACTAATGTGATTATCTAACTAGTTGATCCTTCGTATGTCCGCCCTATTGGAGTTGTTAAGGATGTTTTAGTCCAAGTTAATAGTTTGGTATTTTCAGTAGATTTTTACATCTTGAAAATGGATGGAGATAATGTGGCACATTTGACTTCAATTTTATTAGTAGGTCGTTTATGAAGATGATTAAAACGATAATCGATGTGCACAAGGGTACTCTTTCTGTAAAGTTTGATGGAGAAATAGTAAAGTTCAACATTTTTGAAGCAGTGAAGTACTCGAATGACTTTCAATCTATCTATTAAAAGGAAATTGTGGATTTATTTGTGCAGGATATGTTTAAAGAAGAGAGCATTGAAGATAAGTTGGAGTGTAAGTTTAAATCAGAAGTGAACGAGCAAATTGATGAAACTTGTGAAGTTGTAGAATCATTGTTAGCAATGCTAATAGATTCTAAAACTTTAAATGATGAACTTACTATAACTCACAAGAAAATCTTACCTTCTATTTTGCAGGCTCCGAAAAATAATTAAAGGTGTTACCTGATCGCCTAAAGTATGTCTATTTAGGTGATGGAAAGTCATTACCCACAATCATTTCAAAAAGATTGACTAACGAGTAAGAGGAAGGGCTAATGGCACTACTTAAGGAGTACAAAACTACGATTACATAGAATTTTTGGAAGATCTAGTCACGTCGAGCATAACAACGTTATACAATTGTGCTTTTTAGGAGGCAATCCAAAATATGACAGTTTTATTTTATTTTGTTTTAGATCTTTTTAGGATGCATTTGTTTGTTTTTGAAACATAGATTATTGAAAAAAATAGACTATTAAATCACATAAGGCAAGATCTCGCCTTATGTGATTTAGTTTTTTGGAATGAGGATCTTAAAATTCTAGACTACTAAATCTCATAAGGTGAGCCTTGCCTTGTGCGATTTAGTTTTCTGAAATTCCAGATAACTAAATCTCATAAGGCGAGATCTCGCTTTATGCTACTTAGTATTTTGGATTGATACTCTAACATTATAAAATTTTAAAAATTAAACAAAATAAAATTTTCTTTATTATTTCCATTTTCACTTTATTTATTTATTTAAATTTTAAAAAACCTAATATATTCTTTATTCTGTGCAGTACACCATCTTTTTCTACTTTATGCTCTCTCTTAACACTGCAACATCACACACGCTGCACCAACAGGAGCACACACTCACGCATACAACCCTCTCCATCCGTTTCCACTCACACAGTAGTCTCCCACCAGCCCTATCCATCAAAGCAACCTCACACGCCACTCTCTCACACATATGTAAACAGCCACCCTCACAATGCCACAACCTTCCATATCCACCATTGCTACAACAACAACTCTCTGCAACCTCCAACGCACGCAACATCTGTCTCTGACTTTCACACAGGCCATCTAATCTCTTCCTCACACACATACATCCTTCCAATGCCGCAACCTCCCCAACAAGCTCTCCTTCCATCCACGCCATAGCACACACATAAACCTCTCCTTCCACCCACGTATCACACATGCCAAAAAACACAACAGTAGCTGTAGGCAGAACTTCACGTAGCAACATCGCAGTTCCAATCCTTCAGCAACACACCCACGCCCCATTTATTTATTTATATTTTTAAGTTTTATTTTTACTATTTTTAATTACTTTTTTCTTATTAATTACTTTTAGTTAATCTTTCTTTTAGTTTAATTTCAATTATTATTCATTTGTTGTTAATATTTTTTCAATTAATTTGTGTTTATCTTATTTAGTGTAATGGGCGTTCTAAGGCTAATACCAAGACTGCAGCAAAAGGCAACTCACTGATGAATGTTAAATCTGTTATAGGTTCAAAAATTAGTACCACAAAGAAGTGTGCACGGATAATGTTCAGATGCTCATTATTCAGGGAAGTCCTCAATTATTTATCTTCTTTGATTAACTTTATTGAGTGTGAGTATCTTACGTATAATAATTAATATATGAATCAACAAATCATGAGTCCAAACACAAATCACAAAGTTTATCAAAATGAAAACACTCGCTCTCATGATAGCTTCATAATTTTCTAATTGTTATTCATGAACAATTTTTAAGTTAGGATGCATTTTCGGTTTAAGATCTAATGCATGAGAGAGACAAGCATGATTATTGTTTTCATTAAATTTGTTCAAGTATCTCATTGATTTTTTTGAATGAAAAGTGTGCAAGAATTGATGCAATTTTTGACACCTATGTGAGCTTTGAGCCTAAGAGCATTCATCACATATGTGCTTGTATTTTTTTTTTTGTCATCAAATATAGCTTGTCTATGGTAGAAGTTGCTTTTGAATATATGTTGAGACCACATTTTTATGAATTTGTTTATCAAGATGATGAGGGCATTTAGGATGTCCATTTTTTGACATAAAAACATTTATCCCACTTTTTATCCGTAGAGAAAACAATTTGAGCCTTAACCTTTCTTTCCTGCATATTAACTTTGTTACAAGTCGAATTTACCCTTTTTATTAATATCCTTAATAATTTTGAACCCTTAAATTGAAAGAATTGTATCAAACTTATTTACATAAGATTTTGACTATTTATGAAAAGTTAATTAGATGATTCAAGTTGCATTGTTTTGATTTTTTTATAGAATGGAGGAGAAGAACAAAAAAGGACAAAATATCCTCTTTGATATTTTTGTTTAAACAAGAAAAAAGAGACAAAAAAGAAAAGAAAAGAAAAAGTGATTGAAAGAGATGTTATTTGAGTGTGGATAAGTTTGTATGATTCCCTTCAATTTATTTATCCAAAAAGTTTCTTTTGTCATACCTTACCTAAGCCACATTACAACCCTTATTAAATCCCTTTGATTTATACATTAGGTTCATTTTGTTTAGTGATGGAGACATGTTTCTTGAGCAAGCTTACGGAAATAACTCGCTATATTTTGATTTGAGAGCTTAATGAACCCTAAACACTTTGAGTGTATAGAGTGAAATCCTTGGGAGGATATAAGTCTTGTTCATTTGATTTTGATGGAATTGATGAGATGCTATGTTTTAACAATATGTACTATTAATACTTATTCTCTCGATTGTTACTTTGTCTTAACCCCTAAATGGGAATTAGCTTTTGGATATATTTGGATGAAATGAAAGGAGATGAGAGGATGTTGTGACAATGATTAATGTATTGAATTAATGTATAGTTGAGGACAAGAAAAAGACCAATATGGGGGAACTTGATAAGATCTCATCTTGCTATATTATTTGATATTATCTCCTTTGTTTTGGATTTATTTTGGTGCTTAGATTTTAAAATCAATGTTTGTTTTATTTTAAGAGATAAAAAGTAGAGATTGCATCAAATTAGGACTCTATTGATGATAATGGATAAAGTGAAGAGATTGTTATAGTGGATAAGATTAGATTAGATTAGAAAACCCTATAAAAGGGGCATTTGTCATAATAAAAAAGGTTCTTTTTTCTTACGATTTTAGTAATTCTTATTCTTTCTTCTATCTTTATTATTGAAACGAAAATCATGTGTGGCTAAACTCAATCCTTATGATTCAAGGGGATTTAAAATTCTAGTTGTAACCTTGTGAGGTTTTGTGTTTCAAACTTTTAATCACAGTTTAATTCAAGCATTTCTTGTTTTAAGTTATCATATTTCATGAATGATTGATATTCGATTAATCTGATAATTTAATTTAATTTAATATTGATTATTCTATCATTATCTAGGAATTCAGAGATTCGTAATTTTCATGAAGGATTAGTACAAGTTGCAAATAAGTTATTTATGAATTTTTATATTTAACTTATGATAAACAAGAAAACTAAATTGAATAGTTGCAACTATCTTGATTATTTAATTTAGGGTTTAGTCTTTTTCACAGAGCTTATTGCTATTATTTATTTGATATGGATTGCTATCACACTCAGTTAACATATGATAAGTTTTGGTTTAGATGTTGGGTTTGAACTAATTAATTTAGGAAAATTTAAGACTTATTATGGCTATCCTAATATGTTTCAGACTAATTACTTGAATCATGAAAATATTCTTTTTAGGCCAATGATTAATGTTACAATTAGATGAGATCTTTCCCTTGAATTAGAATTTGGTAATCTTGACTTTCACATGTTTAAATTCAGTTGATTGAATTTTTTTTCATCTTATTTTTAGTTAATCATTTATTTAATCAAAAACCCCCTATTTAATTTTATTGCTTGAAATTAAAAAACTAGTGTTCAGTTCTCTAGGGATTCAACCTGGCTCCACGACTACTACAAAAGTTTGGAGAATCAGTATTATTTTGGGGGCTTCGACAACCCAATAACCCAACCAAGGTGTTAAGGCAATACCAAGATTAATTACTTATCTTCATGTACAAGATGTTGGACAAGACTTAGTATATGGTGAACCAAGTTTCGAATCCAAGATACCAGGCCATCACGCATAGGTTTGAAGGAAGCCCAATCTGTATAATTAAGATGCAATCAACAAGTGGGTTGGTTATGTTGATTCCCAAATTTACTTTTTTTGAATTAATAAGGTCTTATTAAGACTTATTCCTTCATAATTTCATTCATATCTTGATAAACCATATTGTTTCCTTAATTTAGGAGATATCCACATTCAAGATTGATTTGTATCCTCAAATTAAGGATCCCCTTTCCTATTTACGCCTTTCTGACTTAAGAATAAACTAGGAATAGGTAAGAAAGCCCTTTCCTTATAGAATTAGGATATTATGATTCTTATTTAAAGGGCCATATCATGTATTACAAGATTATCATCACTCTTAATAAAAATTGAGTTATTTTATAACAACTTTTGCTTGTTCTTTTATGTTCTTAGTGGAATACAAATTTGACTTATCAAGGCAGTGATCAACCTTTGTGGCATCTTAAGATCGGGGTTTTAAGGATTTAGCTTCACTAAAGTTCTAATCTAATCATTCAACTTGTTTTCTAGGATTCTGGGCATGCATAATAAATGGATCAACATTTCTTAGGGCATGTCACCTAGTGAGTTCGTATCATTTAGTATCAAAGCCTTAGGTTTGTAGAAATCAAGTTTCTCTCCTTTTGTTATCATTGTTTGATGTTTGTTTCCTTTATCCTTTGTTGGAGTCCTTGTGATTTATAATTTCAATTCATTCTTTTACCTAAGTTCAGTTTCAAATTCATTGTAATTATTTTATTGCTATCTTTTAGAGCTCATATCAGTCTTTTCATTTTGAATCAGTTTCATTCTCATTAAGAAACAAAGTAAAACAAAATACAAAAGGAGAAAAGAAAAGAGACGTTATAAACTGATTTGTGTATCTTGCATCTGATTGAATTATCTATTAGGATTGCAATGTAGTTCATTTTTGTAATTAAAGAATCATATTATAAGACAATTATTCATAAGATATTTTCTTTCCTTTTCTGAGTTTGGTTAATCAATTCCAGATCATTTGTCTAATTCTTGAATAATTCCGTGTTCCTCTCTTTGTTAGACAATTCATGCATGATAAAGTAATTACAAGTTGTTCACTTCTCTTTTTGTGTGATAATACATTCTTTCACATGTCTTTTGCTTCCTCTTAAAGTTATCTTGTTTCCTTGACTCCTTAATTATTATTTTCTTTGTGTTTATCATTTACTTCAGCTAAGTTTTTAAAGTTTTGATTTTTAAGATTTGCCATCATCTAACTGATTACTCCTCTTGATTTCTTAGTCTTAATTCTATTAAAAACATAAAAAGGCGGGCTGGCTTGAGTGAAAAAAAAGGCAAGAGTGGTCAGATCCGTATTGTGAAAAGATAAAGATAGAGTGAAACATGAGTGGAACTAACATTATTTCGAGTGTAAACAAGTGAGTGAGTGTGTAAGGATCCTATTATGTTTTGCTACTAACATTTTCTTGCAGGTTATAAACATGAGTAGTGAAGGAGAACAATATGAAATTAACATGAAATTGTTCATGAAGGCTGTCAATGAACAATTTAAGAAGTTGAACACCAGGTTGGATGATTTACTATCTTCATCAACTTCTAAATCCATTAGAAAGTATGTGTTTGAGGAGGAAGAGGAAGATGAATTAGAGGTTGAAGATTCCAACTCTAGAAGAGGCAAGAAGGACATTTCTAAAAGGGATAACAATTTAGGCAACATAAAGATGGCGATTCTAACCTTTCAAGGAAAGAATGATCCCGAGCTCTATTTGGAGTGGGAAAGAAAGGTTGAGCATGTATGTGACTGCCATAACAACTTCGAGGAGAAGAAAATGAAACTTGCAGCTGTTAAATTTAGAGATTGTGCAAATATTTGGTGGGACCAATTGGTGATAAATAAAAGGAGGAATGGTGAGAGACCAATTCAATCATGGGAAGAAATGAATATGGTAACATGCAAGAGATTTATCCTAGCCATTACTATAGACATTTGCATAACAAGCTGCAAAGGATGGTTCAAGGGGTCTAAGAGTGTAGAAGACTACTACAAAGAGATGGAGGTGGCCATGATTAGAGTAGACATAGAGGGGGATCGAGAGGTAACAATGACAAGATTCATAGGTGGTTTAAACAAAGAGATTGCTAATATAGTAGACTTACAACACTATATGGAGATGGAGGAATTGCTATATAAGGCCATTAAGGTTGAGAGACAACAAAAATCAAGAAAATCATGTTCGACTTCTAACTCTTCTTGGAAGTCAACTTAGTAAGACAAAGACACCAACTTAGCTCTGAAATTAAAAGGAGATGCAAAGCCAAAGGATTTGATTGCTGCTTCTAAAGGTAAAACCAAAACTAAATCTTCTCTTAAATCTTGTGATATTAAGTGCTTTAGGTGTCAAAGGCTTAGACATATTGCTTCTCAATGTCCAAACAAAAGGGCTATAATCATGTTGGAGAATGGCGATGTAGAGAGTATTGGTTCAAATGATGATAAAATGCCACCGTTGGAGGACTGTTCTAATATTGATGTTGAAGAACCCATGCATAGAGATATGTTGGTTGTAAGGTATGCACTAAATATTCAGTACAAGGATGAAAATGACGGTGAGCAATGTGAGCACATTTTCCATACTCGATGCTACATTAAAAACATGGTTTTTAGCATGATTATTGATAGTGGCAATTATACTAAAACTTGCTTGGCCACCTTAATTTCTCCATATTCATTCAGCCATTACAACTTATATGGTGTATGATGCTTGAAGGTATCGAATTTTAGCTTATCTATTAATAAAGTACTAGCGTTAATACACCATATAAGTTGCAATGGCTAAATGAATGTGGAGAAATTAAGGTGGCCAAGCAAGTTTTAGTGTCTTTTTCTATTGGCAAATATAAAGATGAAGTTCTTAGTGATGTAACACCAATGTCTGTTGGACACATTTTATTAGGTCGTTCATGGCAATTTGATAGGAAGGTTAGACATTATGGGTAACATTATAGGTACACGAATTTTTACTCTTTTGTACTTAATAACCAAACTATTGTACTAACCCCTCTTAAACCTTTGCAAGCTCATGAGGATCAGATTAAGATAGAAAGTGAGTATAAAATGAGAGGAAATCATATTAGTGATCAATAGGAAAAGAAAAAGAAAGAAAAATAACAAATGAGAGAAAAGAAAGAGAGTGAGGCTGAGAGGAAAAATCAACAGAGAGGTGTTTAATACAGAGAGAAAAGTAAGAAATTAAATATAATTGCTGGAAAAAGAGAGGTTAAGAGTGCTATGTTTGCAAGGTAGCCACTACTTGTACTTATGTACAAGGATATTCATGTTTATACTAATGACCTTATCCCTACTTTGCCTAGTGTGCTTATTTCTTTGTTACAAGAGTTTAAGGACCTTTTTCTCGAAGAGATACCACATAGACTACCCCCTTTAAGAGACATTGAACATGAAACAGATTTCATACTTGGGGCATTCCTAACCGACCTACCTATAGATCCAATCATGAGGAAACAAAGGAGATATAATGACAAGTTAATGGCCTGGTGTAAAAGAGATTTGTGCGAGAAAGTCTTAGCCCATCTTTGGTTCCCATAATCTTAGTTCCAAAGAAAGATAGAACATGGTGCGTGTGTGTAGATTGTCCAGCCATAAACAAAATAACAATTAAGCATAGACAGATATCTCTCAATTAGATTAATGGTTGATGAATTACATGGCTCGTGCTTGTTTTCTAAGATTGATTTAAAAAAAATGGATACTATCAGATTTGCATAAAAGAAGGAGATGAATGGAAAATGGCGTTTAAAACTAAATATGGATTGTATGAGTGGTTAGTAGTGCCCTTTAGTTTAACTAATGCACCTAGTACTTTCATAAGGCTTATGAACCATGTCTTGCATGCTTTCATTGAAAATTTTGTGGTAGTTTACTTTGATGATATTTTAGTTTACAATAAGAATTTAAATGATCTTGTGGAGAACTTACACTATGTTTTTAGTGTATTAAGATAGAACCAATTGTATGCTAATCTTAAAAAGTGTACATTTTGCATTGATTCTATTGTGGTTATTGGATTTGTTGTTAGTTCACAGGGTGTTAGTGTTAATGAAGAGAAGGTAAAGGTGATAAAGGACTAGCCTACACCTAAGAATGCAAATGAGGTAAGAAGTTTTCCTGGTCTAGTAAGTTTCTATTAAAGGTTTGTTAAAGACTTTAGTTTCATTATTGCACCTTTGAATGAACTTGTTAAAAAGAATGATGTTTTTAAGATGATGTACATAATCGAGCTTTTAATATATTGAAAGATAAGCTAACTAATGCACCTTTATTTTATTTGCCCAATTTTGATAAAGCTTTTAAAGTTGAATATGATGCATCTAGAATTAGCTTAGGGGTTGTATTGATGCAAGACGCTAAACTAATTGCTTATTTTAGTGAAAAGCTAAATGGAGCAGTATTAAATTATCCTACTTATGATAAAGAACCATATGCATTAGTAAGAACTAGTCAAACATGGCAACACTACTTGTGGCCAAAAGAATTCATCATTCATTGATCATGAGAATTTAAAGTTCTTAAAATCCCAAGGTAAGCTCAATAAATGGCATGCAAAATGGCTATAGTTTATAAAAATGTTTACGTATTTCATCAAGCACAAACATGAAATGGAGAACGTTGTGGCTGATGCATTTTCTAGAAGGAACGCATTACTTACTTCTTTGCAAACTAAACTACTAGGTTTTAAATTGCTTAAAGAATTGTATGAAAATTATTCTAACTTTGGTCAGGTGTGGGATGCTTGTTCTAAGTGTGCATTTAGTGACTTTTATAAGCATGAAGGATTTCTATTTAAGAAAGATAAATTATATTTGCCTATTAGTTCTATCCGTGAGTTACTTGTTAGGGAGACTCATGGGGGTAGTTTGATGGGGCGTTTTAGTGTCCAAAAGACTTTGGATATATTGCAAAAACATTTTTATTGACCTAAAATGAAACATAATGTGCAATCTGTTTGTGACAAATGTATAACATCTAAGTAAGCAAAATCTAAAGTAAAACGACAAGGTTTATATACCCCTTTACCTATGCCTACTCAACCTTGGATTGATATTTCTATAGATTTTGTCATAGGTTTACCAAGGTCTCAAAGTGGTAAGGATAACATTTTTTATTGATCGGTTTAGAAAAATGGCTCATTTTATTACATGTTCTAAAACCATTTATGCAACACATATTACTGATTCGTTCTTTTAAAGAGGATGTTTTACTGCATGGTTTGCCCAAAACAATTGTTAGTGATAAAGATGTTAAGTTGTTAAGTCATTTTTGACACACTTTGTGGACTAAGTTAGGAACTAAACTCTTATTTTATACTATTACACATCCCCAAACAGATGGCAAACTGAAGTAGTTAATAGGACACGTACTACTTTGTTATGTGCTATCATACATAAGAACTTAAAACGATGGGAAAAGTGTTTGCCACATGTTGAGTTTGCCTACAATAGGTCTGTTCATGCTTCTACTTCCTTTTCGCCTTTTGAAGTTGTATATGGCTTTGATCCTTTAACTCCTTTAGATATTTTACCTTTGCCTATTGACGAACATACTAATCTTGATGGGAAGAAAAAGGTAGATTTTGTGAAGGATTTACACGCCAAGGTTCGGGCTAATATTGACAGGAAAAATGAACAATATACAAGATAAGCTAACAAAGGGCGTATAAAATTTGTTTCTAAACCTAGATATTAGGTGTAGGTGCACATAAGGAAGGAATGATTTTCCACACAAAGGAAGTCCAAATTGCAGCCTAAAGGAGATGGACCTTTACAAGTCTTGGAGAGGATTAATGACAATGCCTACAAGCTCGTTTTGCTAAGCAACTATGGTAATATTAGTGCTACTTTTAATGTTGTTGATTTATCTTTGTTTGATGTAGGTGATTCGAGGATGAATCCTTTTGAGGAGGGGTGGAATGATGGGGATCAAGATATTGAATAAATGGTTCCAGATGTTGTTAGCAAATTTTTCCGAGACCCATTGTAAGGAATTGGAGGTCCAATGACTAGAGCAAGAACAAAACGAATGAAAGAAGCTTTGCAAGGATCAATCATGAAGATGGAAGAAAAGGAGGTTGTTATTGAAGATGCTAAGGCATTACAAAGATTAATTACTTATCTTCATGTACAACATGTTAGACAACACTTAGAACATGGTGAACCAAGCTTGGAATTTAAGATACAAGGCCATCATGCATTGGTTTAAAGGAAGCCCAATCTACATAACAAATGGATTGAGAGTTCCTAGGGCAGGTCACTTAGTGGATCGTATCACTCCTATTATTCGAAATAATTACTCTAATATCTTTAATAGGCTAGGATCTCATTCAAATTTAGTTGATCTTGAATTTGCTTAACAAACTAACTAAAGTAACAACTTTATCAATCTCATCTTATGTGACTACTAGATATGTTAGGTAACAACTCTTATTAAAATTTATCTTTTATTTTATTCCTAACTTTACCTATAAATTCATGTAATCATGAGTTTTCTCATTTAAATCCCATAAATTTAGTTAAGTTGGACCCGTTATTATAAGACTAAATATATTTGACTTAAAGTAGTATTGTTTGCTCAATAAACGTATCAATGAATAAAACTCTAGTTTATTCTTACAATAATATAAGGAAAAAATTATATTCACAATATGTACTTAATATTAATAAAGGATTTAATGTTTATAGTCTCATAAAAAGCACGCTATATGTCATACGATTAAATATACAATTCCTTATGAAAAGAAAATCAAATTATAAGCATGAAACATTATTTGATTCTTATTATTGATATAATCCCTATAATCTAAAAATAATATTTTTCAACTCTTTAAAAGATTAAATTAGACTAAACCATTGATTCCTAGATAAATAAAATTTCTATACCCAATAGAGATTTAATTTGGTTTAAAAATAATTTTTAAATTCAATTAGAAATTATTTCAAATTATCTTAACTCCTTTAACAAATTTAATTTAAATTTTTAGTAAATTGCTCTTTTTTATTTATTAAAATTTAGAGTTTTTAAAAAATTATAAGTAACATATTCTAATCCAACTAGAAAACTAAAAAAAGTTCCTTAATAAAATTACATTCAAAATTTGATAAAAATAAAATACTTTTAATTTAATTAAAAAGTTCTTTAAGTTATTTTAGAGATTAATTTCTCAATTAATTGGAAAATAATTCCTTAATAAATTAGTGAACTATTTTTAAAATATCAAAGAAGGCTTATTTTTATTAATTAATAAATAAGAATATTTTTTGGATTTAATAAAAATAAATATTTTATTTAAATAAGAAACTTATTATTCAAATTAATGAAAAACAATTCCCTAAACAAAATAGAATAACAACCCCACTAAAATAATAAAGTTATTTTATTTCAATTAAATTGAGATAAATAGTTTAATTATATAAACTTTTTTAATTACTTAAGAAAATTTATTAATTTTAAAAGAGTCATATTGTACTAATTCTAATTTGATTGAAATTCAATTAATTTAATTTACAGAAAATAATTTTCTAAATTATTAATTAGCAATTAATTTAACTATTAATCTTAATCTAATCAGAAAAATAATTAATTTAATATTAAAACTAAGATCTTAGCTTAGTTAATATAATCTCATTGGACTAATTATATCTAATATAATCTAGTTATGAAGTTAGCTCTTTAAAATAAAATTTACTTGATTCTAATTATTAATTTCATAACTAATTCAATTTAATAATTCAACTTTTGAAAATTATCCTAATTCAATTTAATAATTTCACTTTTATTTTTCTGTTGTAGTTTTTAGTTTTAATTTTTTGTTCTTAGTTTCTATTTTTCTTTCAAATAAAAACAAAAACTTATTTAGTTGTTAATATCAATATAGTTATATTTTTATTATTGATGATGACTACATATTAGATAAAACTTAAGGATATTTTTTAATTAATTAAATTTATTTTAATCTCTTACATAATATTTATTAATAAATTATCAATATATTATTTTATTTTAAATCTAATTTACTTATATCATTCCCATTCATATTACCATTCCCTTGTACGAACCAACCGCACCCTTAAATTCTCCTTCACAAAACTCTAAGCCATTATTTGTCTAAGATGCTTTTTTTAATGCCTGTCTATCTTTCGACCAATGCCTTTCATTGTTTGAAAATGGTAAACACGTCATTCTTGTGTTTCAGAAAATATGTCGATACAATAATCATTAACGAATTTCAGAAAATATGTCCATACGTTTCTAGAATAATCATTATCGAGGGTAAGCATATATTAGACACCAACTTTTGAAGAGATATGTGCAGCCCCCAAAGATCAGAGTGAATGTAGTCTAAAGTGCCTTTCGTCTTGTGAACAACAGCAAAAAAAACCTGACTCTTTTCTGCTTGCTGAATACACAATGTTCATAAAAATTTAATTTTGACACTTTTGGTTACAGAGAAGAACTCTTTCACTCATATGTCCGAGCTTTATATGTCGTAATCTGGTAACATTTGATTTTAACATAACTGATGTGGTCACATCATATGCCTTCAATAACAAACGTTCCTTGTAGCACGTACAATTTTCCGATTTGAAAAGTCTTCATCACAATCAGGGCATCCCTAGCTGCTTTGAGAACTCTACCTCCACCGGTGTAACGGTAGCCTTTTGAATCCAAAATACTTAAAGATATGAGATTTTTCTTTAAGTCTAGGACATGGCAAACATCTGTCAACATTATTATTACACCATTAAACATTTTTAATCTGATGGTGTCTACACCAACTATTTTACAAGCTTGATTGTTGCCCATCAATATAACTCCACTATCAATTGAATCATAGGTGGAGAACCAGCCTTTTTGGGACACATGTGAAATAAGATCCTTTCATCTCATGGTCCAGATCCTTCTTCGCTCACCAAAAGAACATGAGAGACTCTCGACTATAAATAATAGTCTCTCGAAAATGCTTATAAGATGGAGGTAAGGAGTGGAGCAATATGAGAGCTTGGTCCATATTCTCGAGATCCATGAGAATTGAACTAAAATCAACATGTGATTTGAGTGAATCACCTTCTGCCATACCAGCATGTGTAAGTGGTGTTTTGCAACCAACTTGCTAGTGAGACTCTTTGTCATATATAAAGATTCCAATTTGTGTCATAATGTAACAGTTGTCTTCTCGTGGATAACTTCATATGAGACTTCATTTGAAGGGTTAAGTGAATGGCAACCATGGCTGTTTCATCCATGTCTAGCTTTTGGGTGTCAATTAATTCGCCTGGTATTCTGCCCTTTTCAACAAGGCCGTTTGCACACCATTTTGTGTCAAGACTGTATATATCTTGACTTTCCGCAAAGCAAAGCTAGTATTGCAGTCAAACTTCTCAAATCAAATCTTGTTGTTGCCATCTTCAAATAAACTTCTAATCACAAGCTTTTATACCAATTTGTTGCGACGAGTGTAGGATTTTCAAAGATTGTTGGCACCATCTCCCTTCTTTTGTCAATGGTTGGTAACTATGCAAATCTATATATGAGTGCCAAAGACTTGTTTTGACAAATTGTACACTCTTTTTGCCTATATAAGGAAAGCCACTGTATTCATGAAACAGAGACAAAGAGAGTGAAAAACAAAAGGTGCAGAGAGAGTTTGAGTGAAAGCCAAAAGGTCATTTTGTTATGCCATTTGTGAGTTATTTTAAGTGAAACTACGAGAGTATTATATGTGAGTTTTTGGTGTAACTGGTTAAAAGGTTGAAAGAAAAATATTGACTATTTTGTAATTCTCTCATTTTTCCATTAGTGAAAATTTATTTGATTGTCTTCACCTGTGGACGTAGCCATTTCAAAGGGGTGAACCAAATATATTTCTTATGTCTTATTTTTTCTACCTATTTCTCTACTCATTGTTTCATTACTCTATTCAAATTTCTCAAAAAAAAAAAAAAACTATGATCTTACACTCGTCGCAATATGTATTGTATCTGTGGGTGCCGTCAGCACAAAAATTGACACTGAACAAAAAAGTTTCGTATCGAGCTCTAGTACTTGTTGGTACTGATTCTTTGGGTTGATATCGACTGGCAATTAAAATACCAATCAAATATCAATTAAATATTGGTCCAAATTATAAACTTGAAAAAATTTTAGGACTAAATTCAAAAATTTTGAAATTTCCCCTCTATAAAATAATAACAATAATTACTTAGACATAACAAGGAATGTGATTAAATTATTTGTAACTTATTTAACAAATAATAAAAATATAGAGAAGAATATATTAAATAAAATTTATATTATTAAATTTATACAAAGTGATTATAAAATACATAACTAAATATATTAGTTAATACAATAATATTTAAAATTTTATTTATTTAATATTGATAATATATGTACCTTTCTAATATATACATGTAAAAAGTATAATAATGAAACTAATTTATTTTAATTTATAAAAAATATGTGAAAATTTTAGTAAAGATTAAAAAGTATTTGTTATATCAAATTTATATTATTATGAGCTTTTAAGATATGATTGAAGGAAAGTAAAAAATTGTATAATATAATATATTAATGACTTATTTTGTAATTTTATAAAATTTAAAAATTATTTTATAATTTTATAAATTATTCAAAACAATATTAGGTATTGATCAGTATCAATACCGTATCGTAGCAGAATCAAATTTAATACCAAATTTGGGTACGATATTTATCATATTGTTTTAAATTATAAACTATAAACGATAAATTATAAATTAAAATTTTAAAAAGTTAATTAATTTTCAGAGCTTAAATCGTACGAGAAAGAGAGCTATGTTTTGTGCGTCTCAGCTCATCCCCTCGTCTGCTCGAAACAATCAGCTGCCCCACGGACCCCACCGCATAGACGAGCCAAGTTTTGATTGGTTGAATTCCCTCGTACGCTAAAAAGGCAAAATCTTTCCTGTGTCTCGCGGCCGCAACGCCAATGGTTTACATAACTTCGTGGGACGAGTTCGTCGATCGATCTGTTCATCTGTTTCGCGCTGATCCCGATTCTGTATGTTACTGAACTCCTAATCTTTTGCACATTCTTCTGTTTGCTTTTAGATGCCGAAATGACGTTTTTGTTTTCATTTGTGGTATTTCCTCACTAAGATCTGATTGAACAACTTATTGTCTTTCTCTTTTAAGTTTTTCTGTCAATTGAAATCAGAAGACGCTTATAAATTTGTCCTACTGTTGTTTGTGGTTTATGACACTGAACTTGGGATAAAGACACGCTATTGCATGAAGTACCGACACTGCGACGGCAAGTTAATTCTCAAAGTCACTGATAACAAAGAGGTATTTGTGTTTCTCATTCCTTTTCTGTCGACATATCATTGATTCTGTTCCTGGACCTTCTAAGTTCATCTGGTGTGTGATGATTTCTCTGAAATTGAGTATAACATTAGAAGCACGGTTTTGGATAGAGACTATGAGGATGGATGGGCAGATTTGTAAACTATGGTTAAAATCTCTTACTGAAGTGTAGACCTCAACATCTTTTGGTAGAATTATTAAGGTGTGCATGGCTAACCAATATTCGCAAAGTAATATTTGGATCGTTGTGTTGGTTATTTGAGTTTGTAGGCTTTCGAATCTTTTGTTATTTAGTTGAACCATAACAACTTGCACCTGATTCAATAAAGATGGTTTCCTTTAAATCATGCATTTTGTGAGAGAACATGGATGTTATATTTTGATGGGCATGAGATGAGAAAACAGATAGGAGATTCTTTCACTTTTAGAGGTAAAGCTCTTTGTTTATCATCATTTAGTGCCAATAACTTGATGGGTAACGATGCCAACCATAGCTACATTACCTAATTCTGAACAATGTTGAACAGTACTTATGTAGTTGTTACTAGGTATGCATAATTTGGCAAGGAATACATAGAATTTATATTTAATTTGGATAAATTGACACATTTTCATTTTTTCTCCAAGAAAAGTGAACTTCCTGTTTATTTTATGACTTAGGTTGGTCTGTTTCTTGAATTGATTTTTTTTTTTCATATGTCTGTCTTGGAGACATCAAGGATGGGCTTGTGTGTCTATTGTCTAAATCTCTGCTTCTTTTATCATCTTCTTATCTTGATAAGTGTAATTATGTTAATACCATTTAGAAATGCACAAGAGTTAGCGGCTAAAATTCCATGAAGCTATGCTGTTCTCAGAATTCAGTCAACTGTCTGATCTGAACTTAGGTCTCAAAGGTGAAGTTGCAAAAGGGTGTCATGCTAGGTTTTGTAAATCAGACATTATTGAAAAATTAGTTCCGAATTGAATTGTTTGTTCTACAATAATTTGAGCTGAAAAGAAAGTCTTTTTAAAGTTTCCCGTTACTCAACCTGCATGCCAAGAAAAATGTCTGCAATGGGATCTGAGGTTTATCTTATGTAGTGGGGCCCCTAAACTGTCAGCATCATGAATATATTCACTCATAGATTCTGTTACGTGGAAATGGTGATTCGTTTGTACGGAATCCTAATTGTTCAGGGTTGAGGAGGAATTTTTCCACTGCGAAGATGTCAATGGCTTAGCATTGTTAGTCTTCTTGACATAATATTACTGAAGGAGTGCCAGTTTAAAAGAGACAGTGAGGGAACGAGGAAAAACAAAAGAACTGTCCAGAGCTGGGTATATTGTTTAATCAATCTGGTTATCTGAGTATAGTTTCCATTTATATGCCCAAGAAATCAAATTAGACTTGTGTTGTATTCAGACTCTAGTTAGAGGCTTCCTACCCTTTTATGCACTTTACCACGGATTCTCATGTTTGGTCTGTTAGAATATAGATGAAAAATGTTGGCTTTGTAACCTTTTACAGGAACATGCTGATTACATATTCCCTCGGCTGTTTTAACTACATGACTTTTGAAGTACAAGTTTTTTCGTTTTTGGTTGCCCTCGTTGTTTTTGGTTATCTGCCAGTGTCTCAAATTCAAAACAGACCAGGCACAAGATGCTAAGAAGATGGAGAAGCTAAACAACATATTCTTCACCTTGATGTCCAGGGGCCCCAATGGTATGATCTCTTTTTGAAGTTATGTTTTGGTGAACAATCAGGATAATTTTTTGATTAATCCCAGATCTCACTGAGGCATGAGGTTCCCTCAAGCTTCCTAGTTCCTGGCTTTTAGCCTTGTCTCACCCAGACTTAAGTTTCTTATGTATTTCTCCTTTTGGAGTGGTTATTAATACATTTTCATTTTTCAAAAAAATATTCAGCAACTACTGCTCTAGATTAGGATGCGGTAACTCAAAATGTAATCCAAAGTGGCAGATCTGGATTTTTCAAGCTCATTCTAATTAATCTTATCTTGTTGGCAGTGAGTATTTCAGAAGTTACAGGGAAGGAACATAGTGAGGCACAGTTATTGAAGAAAGGAAGGGGAAGGAAACAATGACTTTTTTTTTTTGGCTGCTTGACAGTAATTGAGTAGTAGTGTGGACATATCTTCCATTGTGGGAAATTATACAAGTTTTTGGAATTACCTTGCTTTTGTGATGCCAATGGAAATGACGGGAATTTGCTTCTGGACTGATATTTGATGATGAATCAATTCAAAATATTAATTACATCGTTACCACCTCCAGCTTTTATTAGGGTGTATTCATCTTTTCCTTTTCAATTATTTGCTTAATTTTCAGTGCTGAATCAACATCTCTTACATCCGTGAAAAGGATGGTTTGATTCCTTCTGTTTGATGGCGGTTCATGATACACTTAGATGCATGCTTAGTAGGTTATTTTCTAAAATGTCCAAGTTATTACTGCACAGCTTCTAGTTGGGAATAGAAGCGGTCCTTGGACTCCGTTGACAAGTATAAACTGCATACTGTCTTTTTTCCCAGCTGGTTCAGGAGTCCAATTACAGACCTTGATGATACTTTTATCACAGAATTTGTGACAAATGGAGATTTTTGTTTTTATTGGTATGCACTACCTCTCCAGATGAAGATAAACGTGATGCTACCATATTTTTAAGAAATGAGATGAGCGTGCCATTTATTTACATGGTCAGATAAGATTAGCTCACCAGTCCATATGAAATGTTAAGTCTCTAATGATAGGGTTTTTTTATTTCGTCAAGATGCACGTGTGTTGCCTACCGGACGCAAATAACAAAACAATGACTAAGGATTGGAACTCATGAACAGACTGAACGTACACATGACGATTTAGCGTGTTCTTTATTGTTTAGCTATTTCTCGCTTGTAAGAAAAGGGTTGTGAACGGACTTGACCGGGCGGTCGAAGGCAGGGGATCCTTTGTCCTCTTCTCTTGCCCTACTCTGGCCTTCTCTCATCTGAGTTATCCATTCACGTGCCCTATTTCTCGCTTGTAAGAAAAGGGTTGTGAACGGACTTGCACGTGAATGGATGACTCAGATGAGAGGGGGCCAGAGGAAGAGGACAGAGGATCCCCTGCCTTCACTTGAATGGATGACTCAGATGAGAGGGGGCCAGAATAGGGCCAGGGGAAGAGGACAGAGGATTTGGGGCCCGAAGGCAGGTCTTCGTCTTTAAAAGTTTGTATGGAATGTAATTTGAGGATGACACAAGTCTAATTTGTCAATATTTTTACCAGAAACAAAAAACTGAAGAGTATAGATATCCAGAGCCAAGGTCAATGTTGGAGGTTCCAGCTAGTCATTTTATCATCAGAGGGCATATGCTCAAGTTCTATTACTTAACCCCCTTCCGATTCCGATTTATTTCTTATTTACCTAAGTGTATGGCAGTTATGAGTCGCAAATAACTCTCACGCGTTCAAATTTCAGTGATTTGTTCACCGACATGAATGGTGTTACCTGACAAAGGAATTACTTAATATAGCTCAAGTCAGGAGAAATTTAAGGTGTGAGTTTGTCTTGTATCAGTTGCTTCTAAATTTCATTGTCACACCTTATGGATGGAACTTTTGATGTCTAGATGTCCATTTGTAAATATTTATCATCCTTTGCTTTAAATATATGAAAGGCCATTTGCTAATGAGTGTACTGTGTCATCAATAATTAGAAAACTAACGGGTTCAATCGCATCAATTATAAAAATTTTAAACTGTTTAACTTGTTGGTTCCATTTATTTTAATGACTCTTATTGTTAAAAATTAATCAATTTATTAGTTAATTAGTTAATTTTTGTAAATTAATAAATCAATTAATTTCATTTAATAATATCTTTTTTAATTAAACTTCAAATTCTTCGATGTGTAAAGATAATCTCTTTCAGTCATATTTTAAATTCTTTAATTTTATTTAAATTTTTAACGGTTTTATGATGATCTAATTCTAGTTGAATATACTAAACTTTAAACCTCTTGATTTATTAGTTTAATTTTCAGTTCAGTTTTTAAAATATTGTTTGTGACAAATTATAGGTTTTAACTTTTAATCATTGTTATAAATATCGTACCAATATTGGTACAGTATTTGGTTGGCTTTAATACAATACTGTATCAATACTAGTCAATATCGAGTGCTTAAGTACTGCCCTACTACACAAGACTCTCTACTTTGTGAGGGTAAGGAGGGTCATCAATTGTACGTAACATTTCTTTTGTATTTTATAAAGATGATGTTTCCATAACTCGAACCTGTGACCTTTCAGTCAATATCAAGAACTATTTTAAATAATTTTTTAAAATTATAAAATAAACTTTGAATATTTTTAAAATTACAAAATAGTTCCAAAATATATTTTACTATGTAATTTATAATTTCACATCAATCCTTTATCAAAAAATTATAACAATAAAATTTTAAAATAACAACAATCTATTTATTATTATTATTATTATTACATTTACATATAAACAACTATCAAATTTAATATAAAAAATCATTTAATCATCATACAAATATAAAAATAATAAAAATATAAAGTATTTAAAATGTTAGAATTTTACCATGTAATAAATAATAATTACATCAAAATATTGAATAAAAAATAATAAAGTTTTACGACTTTAATTACTATAACAAGAGTTCATATTTAAGAAACTAGCGGATTATAACTGCCCAAATGCGCAGTAATAATGCCCTGTTAGTTAATTGGTTATATTATTATATAATTTTAATGTGTAAATAAATATGGAATTTTTTAAAATTTGTAATCAAATTATAAGTAAATTTTAAGAATTTGTTATTAAATTATAAATATTTTAAATTTCTGATTCGTTATATTATTATATAATTTTAATGTATAAATAAGTATGGAAAGTTTTAAAATTAGTAATTAAATTATAAATATTATAAATTTGTAATGGATATTTTATTAGGAAGGTTTAAATATGTTAT
>JAOSBK010000004.1:15197138-15234716 GCA_027568895.1 Erythroxylum shatona
ACAATATATTAATTATTATATAATTTTAAACCATATAAAATATAAATAAAAATATTTTTAATTAAATATTTTATATGAATTATAATATAAGTAAAATTAGTATCAAAAATAAATATTAAATTATATAAAATATCAAATAATATTATATAAATCTAAAAATCAACGTGAAGATGTCTTTGTATGAATTGTGAGAATTATGTGTAAAACATAAAGGTAAATGAGACTGAAAAATAGATTCATTAATTTATCTGAAAAATATACTTGAAAATGTGCTTTTTTAAAAAGTTTTAAATTTGAGCTTTTAAAAAAACTATTTTTGTGAAAAAAAAGTACTTTTAAATTCTACAATCAAATACTTAATTTTCTTAAAAACACCTTTTGCAGTAAAAAAATTACTTATTTATTCTTTAAAAGTTGAACCAAATAAGTACTTAATAACAATTTTTACAATAATAAAGTACTTATTTATTATTCAAAAATTAAACCAACATAAGACTACGAAAAGCTATCAGGCTATTGACACACTAATTTTATTCGCAAAAGATATGCTAAAATTGAATCTCCCATATTCGGCCTGCCACCAAAAAGAGATTACGAGACAAAACCTAACCTAAGTACTTCAGTCCAGTCACCACTGATCTCTGAGAATAAATCACTTGTTATTATTATTCTTCTTTTACCCTATTCTATTAACATATAAATAGATGAACATGACAGTATCGGTGATCTGAATTCAAATAAAAAAAGTCGTTAACACAGGCTTCAAAGTTATTGGAATTTGGGAACAGAAAAAGGCAGAGCCTACAAAAGCAGATTTGACCCTTATGACTAGTCGCTCTTCATCTTCTTCTTCATCATCATCATCATCGAAGAAGACTTGCAGGATCTGTGCATTGGAAAACGAGCAAAACTGAAGTGTCCTACTCTGTGATCTATCAACTCACGGAATATGGTAAAATCTACCCTTTTGGCTTTATTACAGAACAAGATAATTAAAAAAAAAAAACTGAAAAGCGTACGTTACGTCATTGCCTTTCCAAATTTCTTCACATTTCAACTTCTCTGCAGCTCTTTTTCTTTCTTCCCATTCTTACCATTCCTGAATTGTTCCGTGACAGATAGATAGATGCTTCTAAAGCCCTAAATCAGTAGGAGTAGGTGCCTGCCTGCCTGCCTTGGCGTGAGGTCTTGGTGAAACTGAAACTGTATTGCATTATTATTTAACTCACTGACGTTATCGACTTCCCAGCCTGTGCATGGGCCAGTTGCGAAGAAGACGAGATTGACTAGCTTGCTACCAACGAACAATATTTTATGATAATTTCACGATTACCCACACTTTCTTCAGGCTCGTAGTTAATAATTGCTGCTAAGAAATTAAACAGGTTGGTTTAAATGGTTCAGCATTTTCATCTCTTAATTAGAAGTTTTAAGTTCAAATCCTGAGAATAGAAAAATCTGTTCGGCCAATACTTTACCTCTTACGGGCTGACCCGATGCGAGCAAGAATTAATCTGAAAGTAGATAATTTAAAGACACCTTTTTATAATTAAGACCCTCGTAAAATATCTCATGAACTAACAAAAAAAAAGTAATAATAATAATTGCTACTAAGAAGTAGTTCATTGTACTCGTATTCGTAAGGGATATGATTACCACTTGAAGCATGGTTGAAATAAACTTGAACGGCCGTTGAGAAACACAGATGTCACTCTTTTGGCACTTAGATTGGAATATTGGTAACCTGTTTTATTATTTTGTCACTGCCTTATTTTATGATCGTTCGTACGTTTAATAAATAGGACCTGTAAAAATTAGATAGAAAAATATTCATATAATACGATAGAAATAGGGTAACGAATCAGATAATCTAAACCTACTTTATTGCGAATCTACCATATACGGTATCTTTATTATATAAAAATAAAGTTACGTACTATCAAATTTTTCTAAACCTTATTTTATTGCAAAATTTTGTACTGAACATAATAATAATGATGATGATGATAATAACAACGATGATGACGACTGTTAGTATTTATGCTTCTCAATTAAGCATGCTTTCAGATCCATCTATTTTGATCACATTTTAAATTAGATTGAAACTCTTTTTTAAATTTGAAATTCAAAAATTTTAAAGCAAATAATATCATTTTTAAAATTTGTAATTAAAAAATATTTAAGTTGAACTGAAGTCTAATTAAGCTTTAGACTACCTAATTTAGACTTTGCTTAGACTCAAATTGTGTGTTTTGAACTTTATCAAACTTCAAGTCAAGCTTAGGCCCAAGCATTAATTTCCTACGCTCAAAATTGACTTGAATTGATGATATCCCTAAATATGATTAACATTGTTAATAGATCATGTTAAGTTAAGCCACTTTTAAAGTGTACTTATGATTGATTGAGATGACATTTGAGTCCAACCTACTTCACGACCTAAGTTGACCAAGCTAGAGCTCGGGCTACTCAAGCCATTTTAATTCGAGGCTTGTCAACTATAATTAAAATGACATCATTTTTATTTTTGATTTAAAAATTAAAAAAATCAAACTGAATCGATTGAGACTCGGACTCGATCAACCTCAAAGTTGAACCTAGTGCTACCCCTGAGAGATTGATAAAGGTTAAATGAAACTAACTTACCTCTTATTCCTAACTTGATTTAATTTAAGCTTTTAAGAAATAATTTAAGTTTGACTCGATCAAGTTTAAATTACATGATTAGAGTCTATTCAACTAGTTCTAAAATATCATCATATTAGTTTTACTTTTTAAAAATTATAAGTCTAAAAGAATATTGTTTTAGTTTTACTTCCAAAAATTACATTTTTTTAATATTAAAATCTTAAAATTCGAATACTAAAACATTATCAATTTTTAAAATTAAATTAAAGCAACATTGTTTGAGAAAAGAGCACGAATTATTTGAGTCTTTGAAATCGAGTTTTGAGTTGATCATTAAAGCCGAACCCAACTTGAAACTCACTAAATACAAACTTGACTACTTAGATTAAACCAGACAGAAACCAACTTAATTTTTCAACCCTATGTGTGTTGAATAAAACTTTCAAGAATACAAAGTAATTTATGTGTAGTGATGTATTTGTAGACTTGAGATATTTTTTAGGTTAATTCCTTGTTATCAAATTGTAAATATATAATTTCTCCTAAAACAAATATCTTACTTGTCTGTCTAAAGTAGGGCTAAGAGTTTTTCTTAACATAATTACTCCTAATGCTTTAAAATTGAATCGAAAGTTCAATCACAACATGAGAGATTTACGGTTTAAAAGATTCAACTAGTAAAAAAATTAAATAATCTTAAACATAATTAAAAATTAAATAAACATATTTTTTAATAATTGATTTATTTTAGTTTTGTAAAAATTGATTAATTTACAAAAATAGAATGATTAATTAATAAATTAATCGATTTTAAATAATAAAATTTATTAAAATAAATCGAATCAAAAAGTTGAAAACCCAACAAAAAAATTAGCATATTCAAAATTTCTATAGTTAAACCAATTGGACCAATTCGGTTTTTAAATTGTCGATTACTCCACGTCAAAGTTAGTTTTCTAAGAAAGATTTTAAAAAATATAAAATTTTTGTCCAATTTACTTATTAGTATCTTCAAAAAGTTCAAACTTAAAGTATGTGACAATTGGAATTTAAATAACTATAATCCGTGTTAACATTTGAGTAGTCTATCTACAAAGTACTCGTCCAATATCTCCAATATGTAAATCATTTGACCAAATAGCATAGATTCGACCAAACCAATCAACAAGTTAAAGTGAGATCAAACTAATCCGACAGCTTCCAATAACTAATTAAACTTTCGAATTGTAGCGTTGAAGCACAATAAAAGCATCTGCGATAAGAGGGACTCTTTTTCTAGATCAAACAGAACTTAAATTTAATAATAATAACGATGAAGCACTAAAAAAAAAGCATCTATAAGAATAGTTTTAGGTCCTCGAAGTATAAATTGTTGACAATACCTAGATGCGAGTGTTTAATATTATAAAAAGAGGAAAAAAAAAAGACTAACATATAAGTCTAATAAATTACTTCATTTATTGTCAATTAGTTTTAGAATAGAATCTCACTTGAGTTTGTGCGTGGTTTAACTTTCCTTCTTGTACGGACCTGTAAACCTATTGCAAATTTCACATGGTATCAGAGTAGGTTTGGTTTTGGATTATTAATTTTTAGATTATCCGTCTGAATGTCTAGTCCCAGCAGTCCGGCCGAGTTATCATTGTGTTTATTTCATTCCTTTTTGTGTGAGCTCGTAAACTCACTGCAAATTTTACATAGTATTAGAGAAGATTTGGTTCGGATCATTACTTTCTCGATTGTTCCTCTAGATGTTCAATCACAGCAGCCCGGTCTAGTTACTACTGTATTTATTTCAAGTGATAACTGAATGTCTAATCTCAGCTGCATTTAAGGGGGAGTATTGATAATTATTCATATGTGAGTGTCCCATATTGGAAAAAAAAAAAAGGCAAAAGAAGGCCAACATATAAATTTAGTGAGCTACTTTACCTGTAGTCAATTGGTTTTAGAATGAAGCTTCACTTGAACTTGTGTGTGGTATAACTTTCCTTTTCACGTGGACCGTACGTTTATTGTAAATTTCACAGTATCAAAAAATGTAATTGTTACAAAAGTAGAGCTTACTTTATTCCCTCAATCACTTGCTTAGATTCTTCTAGCAGAGAAACATTCCCACTAAAACCATTAACTCATGTTGTGCATTTGAGAATGTGAATAAGTTCTCTATCCCATCCAGATTGGATAATTTAACTTCACTCTATGCCAGAAAGAAAGAATCAATGCTCTTTGTCTTTTGTTGATATAACTCATGTGTGGTTCTCTCGTTATCTTCCCATAATCAACTCAGGAATCAACTTTTAAACCAATCTTTAAATTTGAACCCATCTAAAAGGATACTCCAAAGCGTCACTTTTTTCAAAGTGTGTTGAACACATGCAATTGTTGTATGTCAAAAGTCCACGCTCAAGATTTGTTCGAGTTAATGATTTTTGGTGGAATATTTGTTTTTTTATAATGAAAATACTTGTGGTTATTATTTTTTGATTGCAAAATATCAGTATTTTTAAAATCGAACCGGAAGTCAAACCAGAAAGATAAGAGGTTTAATGCTTAAAAGATTCTACCAGTAGTAAATTATTATAAAATCGGTTGGAGATTGATTAAATTAAATAATTTAAATTTTGATTAAAAAAGAATGTCTTTAAATTTTAAAATTTAATAAAAAAGATGACTATTAAATGAAAAATATTTTATTTTGATTTATAAAAATTGACTAAATTACAAATACTAGTCGATTAACTAACAAATTAATCAGTTTTAACAATGAAAATTATTAAACTAAATTAAATCGAATCAGTTCAAGATTTTCACTGTTAAACTGATCGAACTGGTTTAATTTTTAAAACAATGCAAAATACACTTTTACATTTATATAATAAATTATTAATTAAATTAACGGATATAATTAAACTGAATTTTCTTTATACTTATAGATAAATTATATGAATGACAAATTTGAACCCATCTAAAAGGATACTCCAAACTTTAAATTTGAACCCATCTAAAAGGATACTCCAAAGCATCACTTTTTTCAAAGTGTGTTAAACACATGTAATTGTTATATGTCAAAAGTCCACGCTCAAGATTTGATTGAGTTAATGATTTTTGGTGGAATATTTGTTTTTATAATGAAAAAAATTGTGGATATTTTTTTTGAGTGCAAATTATCAATGTTGTTAAAATCAGACAGGAAGTTAAACAAAAAAGATAAGAGGTTTAATACTTAAAAGATTCAACCGGTGTTAGATCATCATAAAATTAGTTAAGATTGATTAAATTAAATAATTAAAATTTTGATTAAAAAGAATGTATTTAAAATTTAAAATTTAATTAAAAAGATTTCTCCTAAACGAAATAAAATTATTTTATTTTGATTTATAAAAATTGATTAAATTACAAAAACTAGTCGATTAACTAATAAATTCATCAGTTTTAACAACAAAAATTATTAAACTAAATTAAATCGAATTGGTTTAAGATTTCGCTGATAAAATGATTGAACTTGTTTAATTTTTAAAACAATGCAAAATACACTTCTAAATTTATATAATAAATTATTTATTAAATTAACAAATATAATTTAAGATAAATATGATTAATTATTAAGCAAATTAACAAATAATTGCTAAGATTATCAAATTAGGTGCACAACTCATGACTTTTAACATTTAAAAGCTTTATTGAGATATAAGTGTTTTAAGTGGATTTTCTCTATACTTATAGATAAGTTATATGAATGACAAATTAGTCTAAATCTATCAAAAATTTGAACTAATAGAATTTTGAGCAGATTCAAGAGAAAATTTGACCTAATTTGATCAAAGTATTAAAACGATATCGTTTTATCCAAATTTTGACCGAACATCATAATAATTGATCATTTAAACCGAGTCAAAATCGAATTTGACTATCATATCTAGGTTATTGAAACGAAAGATAGTCTCTAAATATGATCAATTCGAACTTGAATCCTGTAAATTAATAAGTGAAGGAGAAAAAAATCCAAGATCCTCGTGACTCTTGTATGTTTGTGGCATAGGAAGATGATAATATGAGGGTGCATTTATACTTTACCACATGCTAAAAATGGACCATGCAGGGAACAGGACAGTGACAAGTGCCTGGTAAGGTAACCTGAACGAAGGGGTAGTGTTAGCGATAGTAAAAAGGGTCGGATCTCGGTTATACATATTAGATTTTTTTTTGTCTTTTGTTTTTTAGTTGCTCACGAGATATTTTAGGAGGGTTTTAATTATAAAAAGGGACCTTTAAGTCATATACATCTAAACTAATTCCCGTTCGAGCCGGGTAAATCCCTTGCGGGAGGCAAAATTCTAACCTTAAATTTTAAACGGTTGCATACATAAGAACGGTTCAAACCTGCAATTTTACTTGAGCTAAAAAAATTCCTTATTAACTCACTTGTACCCTAATGTCTAGTAAAAGACCAAGGACCAGGACCAGGACCAGGACCCGAAGGTGAAACTTGACATATCAGGGTTGGCGTAAGAAGAGGTAAAGAACAAAAAGAGTGGACTTTCAGCTCTGCGCCAAATTGAGTGAGTCAGAGACAATAATAGGAAAAAGTGTATGTTTCGGTAAAGACACACACAGCTTTTGCTCTGGCCCATCAGATGCCTCGCAGGCCCCATTCCAAGCAAGTGAGCGAGCGAGCGAGCGTTCGTTTCTCAATTTTAGGGTTGGTATTAGGTTAAGGGACAACTCTCTTTTTGTAACTCAATTCTTATCTATATTTTTATATATTTATGTGAAATTTACGCCGTCATCGTTACATTCGGTCTAAATTTTAGTAATTGCGAAAAATTTAAGAAGGTCTAATAATACGTAACTTTATCTTTATATCATAAAGAGATTATTTTTGATAGACTCACATGTAGATATGATAATAAAAAAAGATGTAGGTAAAAAAATAAAAAATAAAAAAATAAATTAAAAATAATTTTTGAATAAAATAAGAAATAATTAAAACTTTTAAAAAATAATAACTTAGAAAAATATTACATATCTTTTTTAGGAGATGTAAATCTAGAAAATAAAATTCTAAAAAATTTATAGAACAAATATATCTAGTATGTTGCAAAGTTTTGTTTATACTTGATGCGGTGCAAAGTGAAAATATTGTAATAAGCACACAAAATCTCATGTGATTAGGTTAGGTTGGTTTGAATTCGTAAATTTGAGTTTGAATTAAAAATTAATGTTTGAATTCAGGTTCAAATTAAATTAAAATTTTAATTTAAAACTTAAAAATGATATCATTTTATTTGATATTTTCAAGTTTTAGGACATGTTAGTTAAATAGTTTAAATCTAAATTTAATCCAAAGTTTAAAAATAAAATAACATCATTTTGAGATGGTACCGATGAATTTGAGTCAAATAATTCAAGTAAAATTAAATTTAAGACTAAAGTCAACCTGTTTAATAGATTACAGCTTCTCTCGGACCTAATTTATTGTCATGTCAGATTTCTATTATTGTATATATATATATATATAAAGGATATAATGTAAATTTTATTTGAGTTTTTAATTTTTATATCATTTGTTTGACGATATAATGTACTAAATAAAATTTATTAACATAAAAGACAAAGTATATATGTCAATGTTAGAAGGCTTAAAAAATAAATTATTTATAATAGAAAATTAAAGGTATTGTTTTTCCCATAATTTATTTAATAATATGTTTAAAATTTGGTTTTGTTGCAAACGACGTCGTTAACTGAAAGTACTGGCAATTTGCCACGTCACTCAAACAACTGGCGGATGCGACACAACAACATAATCATGCGACTGTCTTTCATAGGGCCAGATCAAGCCGTCAAATGCACTTATATTCACATCTGTAGCGGCCTCATAGCCCATCGGCTTAGCTTAGCTTAGCTCAGCTAGCCTTCCCATGTCTATAATCTCCGTCAATTTTAATGGGTCCAGAACGTACACCAGTGGACTCCAATACACTAAATACAAAATTACAAAATCATGTAAATCAGAAAGAAACCTCTGCTCCACTCTATTTCTACAGTCTCTGATATATTATACATATATATATATTATAATTCGATTCTTCTTTCACTGGGCCAATGCTCCTACTGCTTACAACTACTTCTTATATAGCCTGCAACGTCCTATTTGATTGAACAGAGTTACGGTACTTTGAGTGAGAGTGTTCTTGGTTATTCATTATCCTTCTGAAGAAGAAAGGAGTGAGGAACCTGAGAGGATATGAGAACTTGTGTGAGTTTTCTTCTAATGGTGTTACTGTTCACTGTTAGTTGTTGCTATTGTAGTGATCTTGAAGCCCTTTTGAAGGTGAAAGCTTCTGTGACTGGTTCAATGGGCTATGGACTCGAGGACTGGGTGGCTTCAGACTCTCCTTCTGCTCATTGTTACTTCTCCGGAGTTACATGCGACGAAGACTCACGTGTGGTGTCTATGAACATCTCGTCTCGGTCTCTTCATGGCTCGATTCCTCCTGAAATCGGGTTCTTAGACAAGCTCGTTAATCTCACTGTCGCTAATAGTAATCTCACCGGTGGACTCCCTCTTGAACTGGGCAAACTCGGTTATCTCAGAGTGCTGAACGTTTCTGGCAATGTCATCGCCGGAGATTTCCCTGGAGAGATCGCTTTTGGCATTTCTCAGCTTGAGGTCCTTGACGTATATAACAACAACTTCACTGGTCCACTCCCAATGGAGCTTGTGAACTTGAAGAACCTCAAGCATCTTAATCTTGGCGGGAACTACTTTTCTGGGAACATACCAGAGTCATACTCCGAAATTCAGAGCTTGGAGTGCTTGGGCTTGAACGGTAATCAGCTTTCAGGGAAAATACCTGCGAGCTTGGGAAAGTTGAGGAATCTTAAAAAACTGTTTGTTGGTTACTTTAGCATGTACGAGGGAGGTGTTCCACCTGAGTTCGGGTCTCTGAGTTCGTTGGAAGTTCTAGACATGTCAAGCTGTAATCTTAGTGGTGAGATTCCTGCAAGTTTAGGTCAGTTGAAGCATCTGAACTCTTTGTTTCTACAAATGAACAACCTTTCAGGTACTATCCCTCCTGAGTTCTCTAGTTTGATTAGCTTGCAATCACTTGATCTTTCTATAAACAATCTTACTGGAGAGATCCCAGAAAACTTCTCCAAGTTGGAGAGCATAACTCTGATAAACTTGTTTAAGAACAACCTCCACGGACCAATCCCTGAGTTCATTGGCGATTTGCCAAATCTTGAGACGCTTCAGGTTTGGGGAAACAACTTCACGTTTGAATTACCCAAAAATCTGGGTCGCAACAGCAAGCTCCTATATCTCGACGTATCTTTTAATCATCTTACAGGATTCATTCCTCAGGACTTATGCAAAGGAGGTAAATTAAAGACTTTGATTCTGATGAACAACTTTTTTCTTGGATCATTACCTGTATCACTTGGTCAGTGCAAATCATTGATCAAAATTCGGATCATGAGCAACCTGCTCTCTGGAAATATTCCTCCTGGAATGTTTAACTTACCCTCCTTAACAGTGGCTGAGCTGAATGATAACTATTTCTCTGGAGAATTCCCATCTGATATCTCAGGAGATTCCCTGAAACTTGGCTTACTGACAGTTTCCAACAATCGACTTACTGGTAGAATACCTGCCTCAATTCAGAACTTGCCAAGTTTACAGAGTCTTTCACTTGACAGGAACAGGTTTTCCGGTGAGATTCCCGATGAGATCTTCAACTTAAAATATCTGGCCAATATCAACATCAGTGGTAACAACTTCAGTGGTGAAGTTCCGACTTCTATTTCGCAGTGTTCATCGCTAACCTTGGTGGATTTTAGTCGGAACAGTCTCAGTGGAGAGATTCCAAAAGGCATAATGAAGCTGAAGGTGTTGAGCGTTCTCAATATCTCTCGCAATCAACTTACTGGTCATATACCAAGTGAAATGCGGTTCATGACGAGTCTAACCACTCTTGATCTCTCGTATAATAACTTGTTGGGCTTAATACCAACAGGTGGGCAATTCATGGTGTTTAAGGACAGCTCATTTACTGGAAACCCCAACTTGTGTACAGCACACCGTGTGACTTGTCCGTCTGATGTGATCGATATGCGAGGCTCCGATCACGGTCACTCGGGCGCAATCAGTTCCTCAAAGCTAATCATCTCCATTATAGTATCTGTCACTGCATTGTTGCTAATACTCGTTACGATTTACAGATTTTGGAAGAGAAGGGTCCAAAAGTCTAGATGCTGGAAGCTTACTGCTTTCCAATGGCTTGATTTTAAAGCTGAGGACGTGCTTGAGTGCTTGAAAGAAGAGAACATAATAGGCAAAGGAGGTGCAGGCATTGTCTACCGTGGCTCGATGCCTCACGGCATCGATGTGGCTATCAAAAGACTCGTCGGTCGAGGCACTGGTCGGAGTGATCACGGTTTCTCCGCTGAGATTCAAACTCTGGGACGAATCAGGCACCGAAACATCGTGAGACTATTGGGATATGTCTCTAACAAGGACACCAACTTGTTGTTGTACGAGTACATGCCCAATGGAAGCCTTGGAGAGCTCTTGCATGGATCAAAAGGAGGGCATTTACAGTGGGAGAGTAGGTATAGGATCGCTGTGGAATCTGCCAGGGGACTCTGTTACCTCCACCATGATTGCTTACCTCTCATCATACACAGAGACGTGAAGTCCAACAACATATTGCTCGATCTCGACTTCGAGGCTCACGTGGCAGATTTCGGGCTCGCCAAGTTCTTACAGGACGCGGGTACATCAGAGTACATGTCCTCCATTGCTGGTTCCTACGGTTACATTGCTCCAGGTCAGTCATACCGAATCATTACTAATCAGATTACTGCGTTGATAGTTCATTACAATCTCTGTGATTAACACCAATTTCTCAAACAGAGTACGCATACACCTTGAAGGTGGACGAGAAAAGCGACGTTTACAGTTTCGGTGTTGTGTTGCTGGAGCTAATAACAGGAAGAAAACCTGTAGGAGAGTTTGGAGATGGAGTGGACATAGTGAGATGGGTAAGGAAAACAGCTTCAGAGCTTGATCAACCTTCAGATGCAGCTTCAGTTCTGGCAATTGTTGATCCAAGGCTTAGTGGGTATTCACTGACGACTGTGATTCATCTGTTCAAGGTAGCTATGATGTGTGTCGAAGATGAGGGCCCTTCAAGACCAACGATGAGGGAAGTGGTTCATATGCTGACGAACCCTCCTCAATCGGCCCCGAGCCTGATTAGCCTTTGAAAATGGATCTGGCGGATCATACCCCAGTCTTGACTGTTCTGTACTATACATTGTATAGACTCTCTTTTAACTAGGGTTAACATAATGTAGCATTGGCAATGAGAAGTATTGTTAATTATTTGTATGTATTTATTTATTTTATTATCATTTTACTTGATATTTTTCATTACTACTATTTATTTATTCTTTATTATTTATTATATTTTTTTCCCTTCCAAGGGTTATTTGCAAACAGTATTTTTATTAGATAGGGATAAGATTATGTATTATTAGACCTTAAATTTCGCATCTCAATTAAATTTAACATTTTATTTAGATAAAAATTAATAATTAAAAAAGTCTAATTGATTTGGTCATTTAATCATAAAAATCACATCCCAGTGAAAGTCAATATTGATGACACCAACAAATGCTCCTCATCTATTGCCACAACAGGTGGCCTTCTACGGGACTGTGCAGGCAATTGACTTAGAGAGTCACCTAAAATCTAGTTCTACGGGACTGTGCAGGCAATTGACTTAGAGAGTCACCTAAAATCTAGGTTGGTGTTCACCGATGTTCGCAAAACTTTGGGAGATTTTTACTAGGCTTACAATCTCGTGGAATATGAGATGCCGCTGGATTGAGTTGGAAGTAGATTCCACAACTGCAAATCAACTGATTTCTTCAACAGCTAACCGAGCCAAGACCCTCAACTCCATTGTTCAAGGCATCCATAAGCTGCTTACCCAAAAGTCCAAAACTGAACTGTTGCACATTGACACATATATTGAGAGAACAACAGATGCGCCGACTGATTAGCAAACTACGCCACACATTTTGATATAAGGATTACTTATCTAGAAGCTCCATCCATCGGGTGCCATTCTCTCATTGTAGAGGATATGTTAGGGACCTGCTTCTCTAGACTCATTTTGTAACCTGTTTTTGATATTTCCTTTATATATGTATATATATATATATATTTTGAACTATTCAAATTTTTGTTTTAGTTTTATTTTTTTATTTAATTTATTTTAATTATTTGTTAAAAATTAAATTATTTATTAATTAATTGTTCAAATTTGTAAATTAATAAATTATTATAAAATAAAATAAAAAAGTAAATTTTATTTGACAATTTATTTTTTAATTACATTTTAAAATTTTAATAATTTCTTTTAATTATATTTTAAATATTTTAAATATATTTAATTTTTAGCTAATTTTATGATGATTTAATATCCAATCTTTTAAACTTTTTTGATTCAATTATTAAAATATTGATAAAAACATCGATATTGAATTATTCTTAAATTTAAATGACTTATGAATTTTTCTTATCATTATTTCCTACTAAAAATTCTAATTTCATGTGGACCACTAGAGGCCCGGTTTATTTTGTGATGCCGGTTCAGAGTCCGAAATTTTGAACATGTCGTTGAAAAAAAAGGAGCGCGAAATAGAGAATTAGAGAGATGAGAGAAATGGAGATGGTGAGTCCTCGATGTCCAACCACCGTCACCGTCCGGCGAAACCCTCCCCGGAGGGCCCGACCTACTCCATCCACCAACCCTCCTCAAAATCAGTTAGGAGGCTCAAATCTGAATGAAATCCCCTCATTTCCAATCCATGAAATTCTTTCAATTGAGGTTCCTCAAAACCCAAAACCAGACCAGCCTCTCTCCTCCTCGGAGGCACCAGATACTGAGACCCTCAAAGTTTATCTGAGGATTAGACCTCTCAAGCCGCAGCCAAAACAGGCTACTACCAATTGTCACAAGAGTGTCTGGCCTAAAAATCCTGCCGCCAAGAGAACCAACGCTGGAAAAGATAAGAATACGAGGACAAAGCGGGGTGAAGTTTGCATATCGGTCAACGATTCTCATTCTGTGAGATTATTGCCGCCTCAAGCGTTTCAGGAATCCAAAAGGATAAAGTCCGAAGCATTTGAGGGATTCTCTCATGTTTTTGACTTAGATGCTTCTCAGGTGTTAGTTACCTTCTATTTTCTTCTTGTTTTTTTATGAATGAGATTGTGGGTTAACAACGAAAGTCTGATCAATGGTTTTTTCCGTCAGAATAATGTGTACGAGAAAATGGTAAAACCTTTGGTTGATGATTTTCTAGAAGGTAAAAGTGGGATGTTAGCTGCTTTAGGGCCTAGTGGATCGGGCAAGACGCACACAGTGTTTGGGACTCCAAGAGAGCCTGGAATGGTCCCTCTCGCACTTCAACACATTTTTCAAAAGAGTGTTTCTAACTCGTCAAGGTAACTAGCTGAAAATGAAATCTTACTCGATTGTTTCGACAGCTTGAGATATTCAATGATATTTGTGATACATTGTGTTGATCTGGTCTTTGATAGGATTGTTTATATCTCTTGTCCTTTTAGGTCATTCTATATGTCAATTTTTGAAATAAGTTCTGAACGAGGGAAGGTGGAGAGGGTCACCGATTTATCTCCAGATGGTACTGATTTGTCAATACAACAGTCAACCATCAAGGGTCTCCAAGAGGTTTATGAATGCCTATGTTGTATAGTTTCATTAGATTGTTGTTTGTTGTGCTCATCATATGTGTTGACAATGCATGTTAATGTTGACTCTGTTATCTAATGATTCTCGGTTTTCATTTCTGCAAATAGATTCCCATTTCTGATGCTACTCAGGCAGAATCCTTGATAGCTCGTGCCATGTTGAAACGTGCCACAGCTACGACTAATACAAACAGCCAATCAAGGTACCATGTGCTATTTTCTTTCCTTTTTTGATTGACTGGTGTCATTTCGTTCCACAATAGTGAATAGGAAGTCAGTAGTTTGGTTGATGAATGAGCAGTGTCCATGATTATTTTAGGGTATAGTGGGAAATGGTAAAGTGGAAAAGGTGTAAATGTTGGGTGGCTTGAAGTTAGATTTGTTAGTAGGTTCTTGTGGTAACTGTAATAGATATGAGTTGTTCTGTTGCAGAGGACTTTCAAGAATTGAAACAGTCAATTCACTTTTGATAGTCTCGTTCTTCTCTCAATGTATTCTTCTCTTCTTCCTATCTCTCAACTTCTATGATCCAATCTCGAGGCCTAACAGATTTATTTATATTTTTGTTGTTTGCATGTCTGTGATTGTTTGCCCATTGACATTCTTGCAGCCGGTCACAATGCATTATTAACATCCACAGCCTAATTAGTGAACTGGATGGGGAACTGGATGTTCAACCCAAAAATGCTCTCTTAACTATTGTCGACCTTGCTGGGGCTGAAAGAGAAAAGAGGACAGGAAATCAGGTTTCCAGATTTAGATTACTCATCTGATTTTATTGCAAAACTACATCTTCTCTCTGATATTAAGCATTTTTACTTCTTTTGACTTATCGGATGACTTTCAATAGCTTTTCTAATGCCTGTAATAAACTGCAAAATAATTGCATCAGGGATCAGGTTTTTGAAATCATGTTCAGATGCCAAAGATTTTTGCTCATTAGATTTAAGAACTTAAAACAGTCCCAAATTTTAAAATAAGCTGATAATTTTGAATGTATGGTAATGCTGAGAGAAACATAGTAAGCAAACTTATTTCAGGAGAAACATCTCTCCTTAATTGTTTCAATTATGATTTGCAGGGTTCAAGATTGCTTGAAAGTAATTTTATCAACAATACATCAATGGTTTTTGGCCTCTGTTTAAGAGTATGTCACTTCAGTCAACCACTTGAGTTCCTATGGCCTTCATTACCATATTTTGGATTGTTATCATCTTTGCTGTCATTCATTTGACAGAAAATTTTCTTGTTCTGTCCATGGTTACCGGATGAATTTGACATTTTCTATTTTCAGTCATTATTGGAGCATCAAAAGAACCCTAAGAAGCCACTGCAAAAGCACTTCCAGAACTCTTTGGTAATGCTGCCTTTGACAGAAATTTTTAGATTGTTAGTCTTGGATGGAGTACTTAATTTCTGTTTGATATGTAAATTTCCAAGTAGTTCCATTTAATTTGTTTGAAATAGTTGGTTTTAAGCATATGTATGGTATCTGGTATTGGATTCATCTATGAACAGTTGACTAGGTACCTGAGAGATTACATGGAAGGCAAGAGACGGATGACTTTGGTATGCGTCTTTCTTTCTTTGCATTCATTTCTGGATTGTAAATAACTCTTCATTTCAATATTGCTCTTTTAGCACTGGCTTTTAAGACATTTTGTTTATGCTAATCTTTTCAGATTTTAACAGTGAAACCAGGAGAAGAAGACTACCTTGATACATCTTACTTACTAAGACAGGCTTCACCCTACATGAATATCAAGTAAAGTCTTCGAGCCCTACCCACCAGTCCCTTTTAGGTTCAAAATTTTAATTTTCCATTGTACTTTGTCTCCAATGCTTGTATCATAGGTTCAACAATGGTGAGGAACCATCCAATTTGGTTCGTACAAAGAGGCATATCCCAATATTGTCTACTGTTCAACAGCCCAAAAGAATGAAATACAACATCAGCGCTGACTCTTATGTGGTATAATATCATTCTGTTTTGTAACTGCTAATTCTATGTGCCCTGTAGTTTTGCTTGATACGTTTTTCTTCTACAAATAACAGCATATTTCTCTTGGTATTAATACAATAGATGGTTTTGAATGGAGTTGCTAAAAAGTGCCTTATTGATGGTTGAGACTATTATCTATTGCTTTACATAATTTCTCTTATATTAACTTTATTCTTGGGGCAAAAAATGTTTTGGAGAAATGTTGCAACTATATGTTGACTACTCTCTGGTTGTGATAATTAGACTATCTATTACAGCATATTTGTTCATTTAGCATAGACCCATTATTTGGCTGATTTCATGGCTGCACTTAGAAATTGGCTGTTGACGTAGAGAAATATATTGGATTCTGAATCAATTTTTTCTTCTTGGTTTGCAAGCATATCAAATTGTGTGTACCTTCTTTGTTGCATGTTTGTTTATTTCTAAACGCATCTCTGGTCCCTAATTGAATTAGTCATGGGAAAACTATATGATCAAATGAGCTAGTTTGAGCAAACTGTTGGTCTTGGTAATGATGATGTACGCCCCTGCTTTCCTTTCTTTCATGTAACAGTTGCTACCATGGATTAAAATTTGGAAATTACGTTGTTCCTGCTGACAATATTGTAGTAATTAGAACTCTTTTGGCTCATTTCAGATCGAGGAAGGAGAAGCTGTGCAATATGAAAACGAGGCTCTCCCAAAAGGTTACACCAAGGGCAGCATTTACTTGTATCTTTTGTTTCCACTATCTTTATCCGATGTTTATAGTATACTTCAAATAGTTTGTTGACTCTGTTAATTATTTCCATATTTCTGTGAAGCACTTAAGAAGACTGGTTTTTTTAACTCTCAGATGCCCCAACTATCAACGAGGAGAACCCTGTTGTTACTTTGTCTGAAAATCTAGACTTCGTCTATGTAGCAAAAAGCGAGATGGCAGATAAGAATAGAAACTTCGAAATAATGAAAAATTTTGCTAAAGCTTTATGGAAGGTCTTGAAGCAATACAAAGAAAAGCTCATGGTAAATTCATGAATGGTATTCACTGCTCAAATTCTCAGCAGCCCTACAATTTTGTGAGCTGCAATTAGATTTGAGTCTGGTAGTGAATTCACTGGAAGTTGTGATGATAAATAGGTGGCTGAGAGAGCAATTCAGAGTTTAAATGAGAACATAACAAATGAGAAGACAAGATACCTTGAGTTGGAAAAGGAGTTTGAAGATTTCAAAACATGCTGCACTAGTTCCAAACAAATTTCAGCAGATAAAACGTTAGTGGAAACCGATACTCGAACTGAATACCTGTGTCCTCTGGATAGCACTGGGCCTAGTACAGTAAATGAGGTAAGAAATTTCACTTTGATTTCTTCCTTCCGTTAACCAGACATATGGGATTCTTTTCTCTTGCTCAACTGTTTAATTTTACTCTAGCGGTATGTACACTTGCAATATTGTTTTCTGACCTGTATCATGATTTATAGACAGCACATGATTTTTGTGATATGGCAGGGACACAATGAGGAATCCAAGTGCAACAACATTACTAGGGATTGTGAAACAAAACAAGGAAAAGATGCATATAATGAAGTTCGTAAGGCAATGGTTTTCTTTGTTCTCCTTTTTATTCTCTTTAGATTCTTAGTTAATGTCAAATCTCCTCTTCATCTTGTAGATGAAAGGAAACATTCACTCTACTGATCTCAAGTCAGCTGAATGCAATTATACTCTTCAAGAATGTGAACCTAGCAACACGACCTTGAGACACAAGGAATCCAAGTGCAACGACACTAGCGAAACAAGACAGGCAAAGGGTCCATATAGTGAGGTCCGTGAAGCAATGCTCTTTTTACTGTACTTATGTTCTTAGTTATTGTCAAATCTCTGAACTTCTGTCTCCATATTTAGATGAAAGGAAATATTCACTCTCCCAATCTCAAGTCAGCCAAATGCAATATTACTCGTGAAGAATGTGAATCTAAGATGGGATTTGATAAGGATTTATCCTCTCAGGTACTGATATCTAGATCTAATGCCTTTTTTCCAATTCCACATTCTGGAGTTGAAAAAATGTCAAAAAAATTACTTAGCATGAGATTCATTGAAAGCCACTAACATCTGAGGCCTTCACAATTAGACGAAGACAAATTCTGATTCTCATAACCTGGAGTCAGCCTGCAAAAGCACTCCATCAAGGGATCGGGATGTTTGTAGTTCTACTCAGGTGTATATGTTGATTGCTTACTGATTCATCTCGGTTTATGTAATCCCATGCACGTACGCCATAATCCTGTGGTCAATATATCATACTTATCCGTTGACTGTTAAATTATTCCAGGGATCAATAAAGCCACCGCTTCCCTTCGGGACAGAAACTGAATCCACCCACAAGCAAGTCCACCTGGAAGCATCAATTAATAAAGGGAGAACAGAAACTTCTCAGAAATCATCGAATCTGGAAAAACCAAAAAGGTTGGTTTTCATGTTCTAATGAAGTTACACGTACGTAAAACTAGATCAAATTTTGTTTCTATGTCATCAACATTTCAGCACATATCCAATGTCTTCCTCGTTGATTCTTTTACTGGATGATTGGGGTACATGCCCATGTATCGATTCCTTAAAATGCAGGAGACTTCTGCCTGCCAAGGCCACTTTACTGAGGGACATTACTGCTTTATCTATTGAGGATGACGAAGATAAACCAAAAGTAAGTGTAGTATGCTTAGTTTTTTCCACTTTGGATTGCCATTTTCGATGGAAACAGTTTAATCAGGATTAGCAAATGAGGATAGAAAAGCTCTTTTTTCTCTTATTATTAGGTTACTCATAATCATAGGATCCTACAATGGATTACAGGGAAATAGAGGAGGAAAAAAATTGGCTATAGACGAGACAAAGAGAACCCAGGGCAGCATCTCTCTCATGCGTATACTTGAAAAAAGTCGCCATTTTTGAGAACCTGACACTTCCTTGAAGTTGGCCTTTCATGTACAGGTCTGAAGTGTCCCACGCTGTTCCATTGGCTCGAACTAATGCTAACAACCACATGAAATCTTCTGTACCATAATCAATCGGTGTTCCAATCCTGTTCCAATCAAACACATTGGAAGTTGTTTGTGATTTTTTATGGACCGGAAGTGTTAAGAAATGTGCAGACTGCCTCTGGTCGCATCTCGGCTTAAGCCTTTGTGAATAGTTCAATTTCAAAAGGGCCAGTTTAATTGGGCTCCTCCTTTAAGTGATTGGCACAAAACGTGGGCTTGATTTTGAAAGTGTCCGTAAAAATGGTTAAAAGATTAAATTGACTTTAAAATAATTTTTTTGACTCAGTAGGAGAAATACATTAAAACTAAGTTACAATTCAGGAAAAAACAACCCTTGAATTATCCTCTAGTAGGATAGAAGAGCAACCCTCAGGCGGGTTTAGATACCAATAGATACCAAGTGTAAGCTTCTTGACGTGGTTTGCTAGCTAATCCGCAGCTCGATTAGCTTCACGGTAAATATGCCTAGTTTTTATAATCCATTCTCGTTGGAGGAGTTGTGTTCCCACGAGTAAAGTGTGGTAAGGAACTTGGGATGCTTCGGAGGATGATAGCAACTTAATGACTGTCTGAGAGTCCACTTCAAGTTCAACCTTTCGAAATCCTAGCATCCATGCAAGTTGTAAACTACAAATTGTTTAGTTTAGTTTTTTAATTTTTTAATTCGATTTATTATAATAATCTTTGTGGTTAAAAACTGATTAGTTTATTAAATAATCATTTAGTTTTTCTTAAATTAATCGACTTTTATAAATTAATTAGTTTTATTTTAATTTTTATAAATAATGATATATTTTTAATGATATTACAAAATTTTCAAATTTATTTAATCTTCATTCGATTAAAGATTAAATTTTTATTATAATATTTTTTTGATTGTCTATGAGATATTTTACGAGAATCTCAATTATTGGAAGACATCTTTAAGTCATCTACATCCAGACTAATCTCTTCTAGAGTTGGATAAGTCTTTTTTAGAAAGTAAAGTTTTGATTTTAAGTTTTAAATAGCTGCATACATAAAGAGTGTTCGAATTTGCGATAATATTTAATTTTTAAAACATCAAAAATTCCAACGACACTTTTTGTGGCTTTTTTCACATAAGTTGTAATCATTAGATAAACATATGAAAATGAACTGTGGCTTGTCTCAATCGGTTCCAATGGCTGATACATAGAATGGGTGACTAATGAGTGGATTGTTCGATGCACAATGTCTCAATCTCCAACTCACTCGTCAGCTCAAACTTTCAAAGCTCTTGTCCATTTCTTTTTGTGTTCTTTTTTCTATTCCAAACCTGTCACGCATCTTTTCAGCCTATAACCGTAGCCTTCCCACAACATTTTAGAAGGTCGGCCGACCAACCACAAGCCTCTTCTGTATTTAAATACTTTAGGAGTTGACTAAAAGTTATTATACGTACAATTCAAACAGAAAGGAAGACCAAGGTTGCAATAAGACGATTAGAGTTGGTAAACTGGCTCAGGCCAACTTGGTTGTAACTCAAGTAAAAGATTGAGTTGTTGAAACTTTAACCAATCTTGAATTTAAGAGAGTTGAATTCGGGCCAATATAATATATTAACCAAATTCTAAAATGGTGTCATTTTAATTTCACTTAACGTTATTTGATTATTTGAATCGAATTTAGGTAAAAAGATTTGAGATTCAATTAAAACAAGACAAAAAATAGAAGTGTCTATTTGGATAGGCTTATATTAGTAGAACTTTTGTCAGTTGAATTTTTTTAGAAGTACTTTTCTAAGAAATCAATTAACTGTTTCGCTGTCAATTACAAAAATAACTTTTTTGAAAGAGTTTCATACAGTAAACTGTTTGGCAATATAAAAATAAAAAGTAACTATATTTTTTGTAATAAAATTTATTTATACATATAAATATTATTTAAAGTATATTAAACAATATGTAAAGCACAATATATTAATTATTATATAATTTTAAACCATACAAAGCGTAAATCAAAATATATCTAACCAAATCTTTTATATAGATTATAACATAAGTAAAACTAAGATAAAAAACATTAAAACATATAAAAGATTGAATAATATGATGTAAATCCTAAAATAAATGTGAATATGGGTTTGAGGGTATTGTAATAATTATGTGTAAAACATAAGACAAAAGAATCTAAAAAATAAGCTCATTAATTGATATAAAAAATTTTCCTAAAAAAGTACTTTTTTAAGAAGCTCATCTATTTTTTGGCAAAATAACTATATCTACTAAAAAAGTGCTTTTTTCATTTTTCAATCAAACATTCATTTTTCTTAAAAAAAGTTTTTACGGTAAAAAAAATATTTATTCGTCTTTCAAAAACTTAACCTAGCAAATACTTATATAAGAATAACAACTCTACTTAAAGAGAGACAAACAAGAAAGGACAGGATTTGTAGGAACAACTGAATTAGTAAACACCTAAAACCTCAAGGCTGAAAAAGGAGGAACTTCTACTTGTATAACTTCACAAAAGAAAAGACAAACTGGACAAAACCCCCCGAGGGCTGGGTTAAGGTTAATACAGATGGGGCGATTCAGCTTGGAGCCTCTACAGCCTTTGCGGGAGGGTTGATTCGGGACTGCCGTGGAACCTGGTGTGGTGGCTTTCAGCAAAATGTAGGTCGGACCTCACCATTAGAGGCGGAGCTATGGGGGTTGTTCTCCGGCCTCTCTTTGGTCTGGGAGATGGGATATCGGAGGGTGATCGCCGAGATCGACGCCCTCAAGTTTATTAACATCCTCTCTGACCCGCTCTGTGAACTCACTGGGGTTACTTTTTTGGTGGCAGGTATTCGAGAGCTATTACAGCGGCCTTGGGAGATTCATTTGCAGCATGTTGTCCGCGAGAGGAACCAGTGTGCGGACCGTTTGGCGACCCTTGCAGGCCTCCTTCCCCCAGGCCTCTGTGTCCTCCAGGAGCCTCCTTTGGGAGTTCAAGAGCTCATTTGTTGCAATGCAATTGGACATTTGTATTCTAGAGCAATAACTCGATCTAGGGTTTGTTTCCTTTGTAAGTAAAAAAAAAAAAAAAAAGACAAACGAATCATTTGTATAACTTGCAGGTGTTGGGTTTTATTTGTAAGAATACGAGTTGTATAGCTTTGATCACACGGCCACGCTCGTATACTCTTGTGTTTATTACTAAAGCAAGTTTGAATCAGAAAGTAATGGCCTCGAAATCATTTAATATACTGAATCTAAAAAACAAAAACAGGGTGGAATTGGGAAGTAAGGAAAAGGATTAACCAAGGTCTTCGGGCGGGACCCACAACCTGAACTCTGTGACAGAGACGGCAGTTTCAGTTTCATCTCTCCGTCTCTTCCCCTCCCCGTAAGAACTAGTGATTTCAAATTCTCTTACAGCTCTCTCTCTCTTGGCTTTTTATCAAAGAAAAGAAAAAAGATAAGAGCTTTGTGTCCTTACGAGTTGAATGAAAATTCAAAAGCAAAGTTAAAACGAGGTCTTCCCCTTCACACCTTTGAATCTCAGTGCCATGGAGCAAGCTTCTAAGTTTTCAAACTTCCACAAAGTCTACCAAGGTCTGTTCCTTAGTTCCTTTTTCCACTCACTTTTGCTCTTTTTATGTCGACATGTAGGTTCAGTCTTTTGGGTTCTCATGTGGAGCTTTTTTCTTCATTCTCTTATCAAATTTCAGTGGCACTCTGTGGAATCTGACCCTCCTGGACATGTTTTGCTTTGGAAAATTGAGTCCTTGATGAGTTTAGCGTCTCTGAGTTTGATTAGAAACTTCTATGTTGGTTTTTGCTTTAGTTGTGAAAGAGCATATGGGTGTTCCTGGTTTGTTATGAAGATGTATGGTTGAACAGGGTTCTTAAAATATTTGGAGTTTCTATGGTCTGTTTTGGTGTGGGTGACTGAAGATTTTTGCGGGAAAGGTGCGGTCTTTAGTATGGAGGAAGTTGAGGAAGCTAACAAGGCAGCTGTGGAGAGCTGCCGCAGAGTTATAAGTTTGTTATCACAGCCCCGAGAGCAAGTCTATGATACAGATATTCTGGTGGAGACTAGAGAGGCTGTATTTAGGTTCAAGAGAGTTTGTTCTCTTCTAAATACCGGTTTAGGTCATGCAAGAGTTAGGAAACTCAATCATTTGTCTCGCCCTGTATCCCAGAGTATTCTGTTGGATAGCCCACACCCTACGACAGACGGATCATCCGAGGATATTATTCAGTTCCTTCAGTCTACTGGTCATCTAAAGAACTCCATTCAAGAAAGTGGTTCAAACTCTAAGACTTCCCTGTGTTTGGAAGCCCCATCTTTGGAGTTGAGCTCAAATGGAAAGAATCAAGTCCAGTTAGCCCAGCAAACACAACCTAAACCTTACCGCTTCCTTCATCAGCGACAACAGCTTCAACAAAGGTTACAGCTACAACAGCAGCAAGCTGAGATGATCTTTAGAAGGACCAATAGCAGTAGTGGGACTACCCTGAATTTTGATAGCTCTAACTGCACCCCGACGATGTCATCCACCAGATCTTTTATATCCTCCTTGAGTATAGATGGTAGCGTGGCTAATATGGATGGAAGTGCATTCCATCTCACTGGAGGCTCACGATTCTCGGATCAAAGTTCGCAACAACGTAAAAGAAGGTGCTCTGTTAGAGGAGAAGACGGGAGTGTGAAATGTGGAAGGAGTGGCAGATGCCATTGCTCAAAGAAGAGGTTAGATTTGATTTGTCTACGTTCAAATTGTTCACTGCCATATTGAGCCCTTCTCTTTAGATTTTTGGTTTGAATTCTGTTCTGCTCTATTAGTAGGAAACACCGGGTGAAGAGGTCAATCAAGGTGCCTGCCATCAGCAACAAACTAGCCGATATTCCGCCTGATGATTATTCTTGGAGAAAATATGGACAGAAGCCGATTAAGGGTTCTCCTCATCCTAGGTACGTTTAGTTAAAAGTTTGTTAGAATCAAAACACCCTTGGACTAATTTGAAAATGATTAAATCTGAGTGTCATTTGTCTTTTATCATTCATGGAGTAATACTAACACTACCCTTACATATCGAAATGTTTCCATCACCAAGGCTGTGGATACTTGTTTATTTATATGATCTATTTAGGATGGGGTGTTCTATGTTTTGTATGGTTCATTATGATGGTCGACCTCAAGTAAAAGTACTTACCCTTATCGATATCGGTCTTTACCATTGTAAAAGTAATTCCTGTTTTTAGTTTTGGGGTTTGGGTTATTTGCTGATCACAACCTTAAAGGACCCTAATCCCAATTTGTGCAGGGGATATTACAAGTGCAGCAGCATTAGAGGTTGTCCTGCAAGGAAGCACGTGGAGAGGAGCTTGGAAGACCCATCGATGCTTATTGTTACTTACGAAGGTGAACATACCCACCCGAAGATACAAACACAATCTGCAAACGCATGATAATCAGTAACTTGGTAAAGTTTTATATGCCTAGGGAGTTGACTTTTGCAAGGCCGTAGTAATACTAATATGATATCCCATAGCAAATTGGGCTGTAAAAACTCTGATGTCTTGGTGCAATTAAATGCTTCTTTTGTTCTGCTCCGTATAGAGATGTTGAAATGACTTAAAAATGTGTAGCTATCGATTGGTTTGGGGAAGTTGGTAGTTGATTAGTTGAGAGCTGCGGGGTCTCTAGGCACGGATGCAATGTCCTTTGCTTGTCTTGATCTGGCGTGCATGATTGCATTCCAACGACCCGTTGCGTTGGAAATGAATTTGCCGTCTATCGCGACAATTATTACTGTGTCTTACGTATGGCTCTTGTCACATTTCACAGAGACTTATATCTATCCTACCCTACCCTATGCTGTGCGTGCCAGAATAACACAAAATGGATGCATGTATTTTGTAGCTACTAATTTCAACAACTTAGTTGAACTCCATAGACAAGCATTTTCAGGATTTGCTCGTCATATCAATCGAACAAGAAATAGAGCTGAGAGATCTGATCCCGTGGCCAGTCGCTGCGTTATTCTTACTACTTTACTCCTGCGTGGGGAGGGAATTATTCATTGCAACTGCCCAGAACCAAGGCATGTGATTGATAAGGGGCCAGCATGGCTTATCATCCTTTTAATATTTTATAACTATATGATCTTTCTCCTTTGCCACACATATTGTCCTGGGACCAAATTCCAAATCTGAAGAAACATTCCCTCTGGCCTGAGTTCTTATAATTTTCATAACAAACCAATGTACTACAACAGTCAAAGATCGGGAATTAATTTATGTTGGTCAAGTTCCATAATTGATACTTCTCTCATTATTACCCAACACAGAAAAAATTAGTTGAGAAAACTACCAAGTCACGGTCTAGTTATAATCCTCAGCCATGTTGAATGAAGTTACACCATGCTTTTTTTTTCGTAATTATTACGCTTTTCTTAGTTGGACCATACTTTTCAACTTTGGAATGTAAGCAACTTGGGACTATTGACCAGCTGCATATCTCTGGTAGAAATCAAGGAACTGGACTTGGACCTGGACCTGGGCGGCTAAATGATAGCCTAAGGTGAATGCACCACCTACATTTCTGATTAAGAGAATCGAGTCAATTCATAAGTCTGATTTCTCAATCTCTGTTGGTGTGCAGAACGTTAATGTTTGTTACCTAAACATGGAACAGCATCTCCAAATTGGAACTGAAATTTCTTCAACTGTACCTTTCTAGTTTTGACTATCTATTCTATTCTTTTCCTATTGGTTTATTTCTGGATTTTTTATTCAGGCTAATAAAAATTGGCCCATGACGTCTCTCCTGGCCTATGTTTGAAAAAGCTCTTAATCAACTGAAGGAAGGGACTCATGCCAATACAGCTATCTTGTTACTGCGGAAAATATAAACAAAGAAAAGAATGAAGCACGAAATGGCAGAATTAGATAGACAAAAGACGTCAAGATTTCAACACACATTTGTTGGTATTCCATAGTCTAGGAAGATAATTAAGCGCGTGACAATAAGGGTAACCAAAGCCGAATTGGGTAGCGTGAGAAAGTGGAGAAAACCTTTGTGTGCACTACGGAGTCAATAAAGCTGTGGAAAAGAGAGGAAAGAGAAAGCCATCAGTGGCTGCTTCCCTTCCGGGGTCGAAGTGTTAGTAGGACTTGTACAGTCAATAAAGAAAAAGCGAAGATAGGGTAGCTTAGTGCAAGAGTCTTTTTAGTTTTTTACTGGTCGGTTGGTGGGCGCTGCACCACCGCCTGTCGTCTTAAATTGGACAAAAACGGCAACTTTTAGCCTCCCTACTCTATTACCCGAGTCATAAGGTACTGTAATAGTCTGAGGACCACCGCCCCCGCTCCCCGCTCCCCGCTCCTGTCCTAGTAATCATGAGCCTTTGTCAGCTTTGATCGTAAGAAAGTGAACTCATATCAATAAACTCCACTCATTTCCCCCAAGATGCTGACAAATTTCTTAACCCATATCAGAAACTGGAAATCGAAAGCATGCTTTTAATTTAATTTGCAGTCTGAATAACTATCACCAAAATCTACTAATGGTGCAACTAAATGATTGAAATCCATGGCAAGACCAATAAAAGAAGAAGCTAAATGAGTCTGAGGTTAAAATATGAACAAAAAACCCCTACACTGACTGCTACAGATCCCATTACTATAAAAGCACTTCCTCTCTCTCTCTCTAACCATCATAACTGTACATATAATCCTAACTGGATTTTGGCCATCAGGGGCAAAAATGTAAACTAAACACGGCCACTTGATAACTTTCGCCGACCGCTCAAAAGAGTGACGCCGGGAGGTTCAGATCAAACGGGAGCGCCTTTTTCTCCTCCTCCGTCACTTCCTTCTCTTCCTTTACACCTAAACCCATATCCACATTCCCTTCAAGCTTGCACCTTTTGTATTCCGATGACCCGTCTGGCGAACCCACTACAGCCACCTGAGACACCGATGAATTCCACAAGCTCAAACCTCCTCCGGCCAGTGCCGCAGATGTCGGCGCCAGAGGAAGAGAAGGAAGTAACGGGATGTGCAAAAAGTTGGTCTTTGCTTTGGGCCCACGGAAGAAGCGTGCAGCCTCGTCGTAGGCGAGAGCGGCCTCCTCCGCTGTGTCGAAGGTGCCGAGCCACCGCCGTGTCTTTTTCCAAGGATCACGGATCTCTGCGGCGAAGCGTCCCCAAGGTCTCCTCCGCACTCCTCTAAACCGGGCCCCGGTTTGAGCCTCCGTAGAGGGCGGAGGCCCGGCGAGGGATAACGTGAGAGAGTCCTTCCGGAGATTAAGTGCGTCCACAGCCATTGTGGAGAGCTTACCGATACTATTTTAGCGTCTGGTAAAGATTTTGACGAAACGAGGGTGGTTTGGGTGTATATATATAGTGGAGGAGACGGTCTTTCTTATGCCGACAGGAGACTGTTGGTTAGATTTGTTGCTTTTGCCATCTTGGATTAAGGCATTCTCTCGAGTGCATTTAACTGACAGGCAAAGGGTGCTGTTGCTTAGTATCGTATATATAAAATTCGTTTATATTTTAAATTTTAAATTAAGTAAAAATTTCTTTGTAATTTTAGTTTTTTTTTTTCTGTTTTTAAAATTTATGAAAATCATTAAAGTGAATAATATATTTTAATTTCTTTTTAAAATTTTTTATTTACTATTTGTAATTAAATTGAATAAACTTAATTTAATAACTATTATTAAATATAATTATATAAATTTTAAATAAACTTTTGATTTAATAATTAAAGCATATTTAAAATAAAATTAATTTATAAATTATTTATTCTAATAAAACAAATAATTTTTACTGATTAATTTATTAATAAAAATTATATATTAGATTAAAATAAATTTAATTTCTTAAAAATGATTTATCTTTAAATTTTAAGTAATATGAATTATTATAAGTGATAAAATATAAACAACCATCAATTAGTTTTTCAATTGAAATAAAAACGGAAACTAAAAATGAAAAACAACAACTACAAACTAAAAAACAAGTCATTATTTTAAAAATCGGACTGGTTAAAAATTAAATAAATTAAAATTTTTGAAACATAATTGAAAAAGATTTTTTATTTATTAAACAATTTAAAGTTTAATTAAAAATAGATTATTAAATAAAAATTTGATTTATTTTAATCTATAAAACTTATTAATTTATTTAAATTAACCAATTAATTAATAAATTAATCTATTTTTAACAAAACATGTTAAAATAAATATAATTCAAAAATTAAAATTAAACTAAAAAATTAAACAATTTAAAATTTTTATGATTAAAACAGCTTGTACTTTTTAATTATTGATAAAAGCAGAATCAATCGGTCCATGAGATTTTAACAAAGTAAGAGGTGCATCCCTCACCACCGGTGCATCCCTCACGTTTAAATAACTTTGAGGGAAGCGTAGAGAAAATAATTGCCTACTGTTATTCTACAACATAGTTGAAGTTAATCGGGTTGAAAAAGGAATAGTGAACAGTGAGTAAAGGGTCTGATGGGAAGGCAATTTGAAATAACACATGGGTCCAGGCGTGCCTTACGTGCGTAACGCGTAATAGCCTACCCTGTCTTTACTTAAACTATATATACATGCAATAGCCTGAAACTGAGGGTAGCTATTTTGCTGCACCTTTCCTATATTCAGGGTCCGGAGAAAAGTTTCATCAACCAATAAGAGACTGAAATCTCAAGATTTCCAGCATCCGCGAAGAGTAATCATCGCAAGTTTCTGAATGGGGAAACTTCGATTGGCAAATTACAAGTCCATCAATTAGAGTGTCAAGGAAGCATCGTCTAATTGGAAAAAAAGGGCTCTCCCTGGGTCGTTAGGTCGAAGTTCACGTACATGAATTAATGACACTTGTAACAGATTAATCTGAAAGAAACTTTAGCGCAATTTGCATTTCAGCTTCCCTTTTCATTTGGGCTTCACGATGATTCAGCTGAAATCGACTATTAGTTTTGTTAAGGTTGACGGACACTCCGAACTTTTTAGTTTTAAAATGAGAAATTCAACTTCAAGCCATTTGCGAACCTACTGTATATGCTCTCTTCAAGTAATCAAATATGAGACGCAATAATAAAATATTATATATAGATATGAAGTTCACGCAAAACTGATCTTGTTATCCCAAAACAGTCTTAAACAAGGCTTAAAAAAGGAGGAGCTAATATCACAAAACCAGCGAAACAACTACATTCAACTAAATCATCACACCCATGTTGGGGACAGTGGGAAAATTCCAAGTTTTCACTTAAGAGGAATAAACCTGGAGGAATGGGTGGCACCAACACCAGGTCTTCCGTGCTTGACGGGCTTGTAGGAGATAGAGAATTCGGCCAAATAGTGACCAATCATTTCAGGCTTGATTTCAACTTGATTGAAAGTCCTCCCATTGTAAACACCAATGATGCTGCCAATCATTTCGGGTACTACGATCATGTTTCGGAGATGAGTCCTAACTGGCTCAGGTTTCTCACCAGGTGGAGCCTCCCTTTTCTGTAGAAGAAGAATATCAACAACATGTTTTCATTAATTTTTAACACCAACTGAAACTTAATCATATATGAAGAAACGAAAAGGTAATAGGATTAATCCAAGACAAAACCAATATGAATTTGATTGTATCAACTCATCTTATAATACCAAACAGAGCCAGTTCTTCGGATTCTTAATCTTTTAAAGAAACTGTTTAACTCCAACTAATATTTAAGGCGAACCACAAGGGTAACTTAATAAGATCTTCCAAGTAAACATGACAAAACCTAGAAATTATGACACAGATAATGATTTTAACAATCTCAAAAATTTTCCATCCATTTACACCATAAATTTAAGGAAGCTAAACATCACAAGACCACAGAAACTTGAGATGATATTTGAAACACCAAGATCCCGTTTTTCACATAGGTTATTTTCAATCAATAATCATGAAATGGCTTAAAAAAATCAATGAAAATTATACATACCGCCTTGCGGAGCTTCTTGATTAGAGCCATAGGCTTCCTCTTCAAACCACGCTGGAACCTGTTTGAACAGGAAAAAGGTTAAGGAGATAAAGATGAAAACCCAGATGAGAAAGAAGTGAATAAAATCAAATTGCCTTCTGCGAGCGCGAGCGTGGAAGAGCTTAACAAGCTCATCAGTGGACATGTCCAAGAGAGCATCCAAATCCACTCCTCTGAAACTGAACTTCTTGAACGTTCTCTTCTTCGGTTGTCCTGGCGCCGCGACATCGGTCCCAACATCCGCCTATTATACACGCAATATACAAACAAATTTATTAACCAACCCAATCCAGACAAAAAGTGGTCGAAATATTCATATTTATCTGGATGCAGATCTCACCATGGTTGCTCCTGCTGCTGCTTTCTGTTCGTCTGCCCTCAGACGCCTAGGGTTTTGAGGCTTCGCACAATATATAAAGAGGGATAGGTGTAAAGTAAACTGGAAAACAATGTTGGGCTTAGTTGAAGTCTTGTGGAGCCGATTTATGAGAACCAAAATCTATAATCCTAATGGACTAGGGCTAGGCTTCGAGTTTGAGTTTAAGTTTGAGTTTGAGTTTGAAGTCATTTAAGACCTTATGTTTTAGGCAAGTCGGATAAGTAATAACAAGAGCCCAGCTGGCTAACAGGACACCTGATGAACCGCAAATCCCTACTACGTAATTTATAACATTGAACACTCTTAGTAATTTCCACTCAACTCTTTTCTTATTCTCCATGAAACGATTAGTTATGTTAGACAGTCCCTTACTCTTTCATTGCACTTCAACGGTTCTATAGTCTACTAAATAATTTTTTTCATCACCTTCTTCTTGAAGTTCAACGAATATTTGAAGCATCTTGCGTTGCTCTTTTCCATATCTTATAAATTCGCAAATAAGCTTACTATGTGCATTGCATGCTCAAATAAGCTTATTATGTGCATTGCATGCTCACCTCTTCGTATTGTTTGTCCTCCTACAACCAACCAACGCACTCAACATAGTTTAAACGTGTTTTTTGGAGTTGGTGTAGCGCCTTGAGTTTCCTCCGTATGCTTGCTGAGAATTTACATTCAACATACAGATGTTTAGAGGTCTCTACATACTTTTGGCAAAGGAGACAAGTATTAGCTACATCAAGATATCCTAATCCTATCCTTTGTCGCCATTATTTACTTCATAGCTAACCACATCAACAATTAAAATTTTATCAGCAAAAAGTGTAGTTTTAACCTTAACATTTACATCATAATATAAAGGCCGAAAGAACATTTAAACATTAACATTTATCCTAAAATCTAACTTAAACTCCAAAGTATCAGAGCATTCAAATTGAACCCTAACATTTACAAAATGTTCAAATCAAGTCTTACCTGGATGGAAAATCTGACAGAGTTAAGTCTCTATTAGTTAAATTTCACGTGACACTTTTTTTACGTGAAAAATCTTTTTAAAAATTGCATGAGAGTGGGACTCACTTTTGAGTTTGAAAAAGTAGGTCCCACTTCTTTTAAGCAACATAAAGATTATTCCATTGTCTCAAGTTTAGCAAGAGGAAGCTTAAAGGAGCTTCCAAAACAGTATACTCTTAAATGCAACCAACCATGTCACTACCACCATCCTGATGGGGTGCTCGGAATATAATAGTTTGGTAGATTATTTCCAAAGCCTACCATCATTGATTTTTGTCAGGGTTGTTTCCTAACAAGTAAGCCAGCTTAACATAGACAAATTTAAAAGCAAGCATCTTGGAGATGTAGTTGAAGTCATCAGGTTTGTAACCTCATATATACCTGCTACTTGCCAAAATCCATGAGACAGTTTCCATCAAATTGTTTGTGTTCACAACACACCTTTTGGTTGTATTTGCTAAGAATGTCATTGTAGACATTGAACAAAAGGGTTGTGCCAGTCACACATTGAGTGTTGGCTTCCCCATCTTAAGTAAAGTACACTAATCAAACAAAATGTTTCTAGATATTTATCATTAATGATGTCTTATGAGCCATCATGTGGTAGCACTAGTGAACGAAAGAGTTGGTGAACCTGGAGTAGGATAAAAATACACAAATGTGCTTATTTGCGTGTGTTGTAAAAAGATACACAAATGAACTAACGAAAAGAGACATGTACCAATTTGACTTTGTTGAGCAGACTACGGGCATAGGTATAATTACAGTGTCCAAAAATAATAGAAGAAGAAGCCATTACAGCTAATGTTTTAGCTACAATCTCATATCTAGGTTGTTTCTCATCAATCATCAACACAATTCTTGATTTCGACATATCTTTTAGTCTAACTCATAATTTATGGTCCACCACTAGGTCTCCCACCTTGACATCCATTAAAGATTATATCTTGAGCTAAATGATAGGACCCGTTTGAAAAAGAAACTAACTGTAGATCAATAGATAACTTTGTATCATCATGGCTTACCTGTATGTACAAATGATAATGTTTGCAACTAGTTTTGAGTAGATAACTAGTGGCCCATTTAATGACAATTTGGGTGTTTTCAAGTTCGCCAGTGGCACGCAGCTCTTTGTCGTAGAAGAGGGTGCCCCATGGTAATATAGTAATTGTAAAGGCCAGAGGTAGCCTATATTTCACATTATCTCTAACATTATAGTATCCTTCGACAAGGTCAACCTATACATGCACAAATTTTAGGAAAACCCTACATCTTATAATACATGTATATGTACATTGTGCGTATGTATACAATTCCTTAGTAATCCTAGCATTTATTTTCATGTAGAAAGGAAAAAAAGAGAAAACTAACATTTGTAAATTTACCATTGTCAAAAGGAGAGTCTCCTCTCCAAAGTACCCTATTGTTTGGATGAAGCTTTCCTAATCATTGAGGCTATAAGAAAATAATTGACTTGGTAAGGGTATCTTTGTAATTGAAATGACCACTAACTCCCACCAAAAGTCCCTAAAAAATTGATACATATACCACTATAATGGCCACAGATCACCTTGTTAGGTTGGCCATAAAGGCAAGGAATTAAAGTTTTAAAAAGCAAAGCAACAGAAGACCTAATCCTTTTCTATGTAGACCACAATCAAAAGAAGAAGGGGAAAAGAAAAGAAGAGCACTAAAAAGGCCTGCATAGAAGGGAAGTAATGAGAGGTTTAGATGGTTATTCTTATATAAAGATGGAGGAGTTCAATATATAATAAGAGAAGATATCAAAATAGTTACAGGGTTGTTATTTGTTTTTGGTTATGGTTTTTTAAGGTGAGGCAAGATCTATTTAAGTGGTTGGTGATGGACGATGTGTAGGAGAGTGACTCTATATTCAGGGTCACAATTTGAGATGGATTTGCCTAATAATCTTGTAATAGACGTGATTCTAGATTCACTAAGTGTTTATGACAATACATGTAGTATGGGAAGCTCAAGGTATCTCAAAACTCATGCATTCTCTCTCCATCTTAGAGTTAGGAAGATGAAAAGTTTCAATCACTAGAGTTTCATCAATGTAACACTAAAAAATGGCCAGGTCATAACCGAGTCGATGAGAAAACTATAAATGGAAATGCTAAAGTAGGATTCTACTTTATGCACCAAAGACCCCAATGTGAAGGGAGAAAGCAACATGAACTTACAGGCATAAAAGCCTTAAGATGAAGTGGCTCCAAAATGTTTAAAGAAACTGGAGCACGAGAAGGAAGAGGCTTTCCCCTAGGTTTGCTGTTGGGAGGGTCCACTTTGTCGTCATTTTCCTTACCTATATTAGAAGAGAAGTCTAAAAGGTTATCCATGAAACAATTTCCTGCTGCTTTTGTTATGTCAAGAGTCTCCATTTCCAAGTTTAGAGGGAGAATAACTAGAAGAGGGAATATATGTTTAGACAGAGAAAAAATATGTTAAAAAGTAAAGGGGCGAGAGAGAAAGGACCCAACATGCTTGGATGGACAAAGAAGACAGTGAACCAGTAATCAATAGAGTTACAAGAGAGGAATACAATGTTGTGTTAACCAAGAATATGAAAGTGGGACTCACTTCTTACTTAAACTCCCATTCCTATGCAATAATATAAAAAAATTCCATATAAAAAAATGTCATGTGGTATTTAATTGACAAAGGCTTAACTCCGTCAAATTTTCTGTCTAGGTTGGATTTGGTTTAAATGTTTTGTAAATGTTAAGGTTCAACTTGAATGCTCCAAAAACTTAAGAGTTCAAGTTAGATTTTTGATGTAAACATTAGGGTAAAATGAACTTTTGGCTTATAATATGATTTGAACATTAAAATATTCAATTTGATTCCTAACATCTTGAAAATTTTTAGAACATACTTTTATAAGGCAAAATTTTTTATGAGATTAGCCATCTGTTACTTAAATGTCACGTCAATGCTGACATAATATTATTTATTTTTTAATAATTTGAAATTAAAATATATAATTAATTATATTAATCTTTAATTAATTAAATAATTATTAAAATCCCTAATTAAAAAAAGAAAGATTTGCCTTGCACCCTCAATATCTCTAGCCCTCATGTATGTTGTAAGTAGCATCATTCCATGCACCCTCAATATCTCCAGCCCTCATGTATGTTGTAAGCAGCATCATTCCATGCAATAACATTTAGTTCACACATTTCCTCAAATACCTTCCATGCAAAATCAAAACCCATGTATTCCCCATACATACTAGTCATACTAGTCCTAACATAGAGATGGATATTTAGCCTAATAGTCAAAGTTTTACAATACAACTAAATTCCATACCTTAAACACCTCAAATTAGTAGCTACTTTGAGAGTAAAAAAACAAAGAAGTTATTTGGAATGTGATAAACCGATTTCTCCCTCATCTAAACAAACAATGCAATAGAATTATGAAGGTTTTTATTATTTTTTAAAGAGTTTTAACCCTTTTAGGATTTTTATAAGGAATAATAGATTTGACACCATCCAACAAATCATCGTTAACAATGTTTCTCTCTTTACTTATTCCCAAGCTCTCAATTCTTTGGCCACTACCATCAAACTGTTTAAATTGCCGAATCTAAAAGTCTCAACATAAATAAGGATTTATGTTTAAAGGTAAAGAAGAGAGAATAGTATGATGGCAAGGACTATGAGATGGAGGAGCTCGACGTCGTGGAGTTATTAACGGAGCACGTTCACTTTTGTAAGATTTGTGGGAGTAGAGAATTGAAACATTACTCACATACAACTTCTATAGCCCTAGTGATTTTATAATTATTGGATTATGAGTTTCTTATTTAGGCCATCTGTCTTAATTCAAAATATTAAAAATGTTATTGTCTATAGATATGATGGCCACCTTAATATTTATAGTATAAGAACTTATGTAGTTTCTATGTTATTTTACTATCTATGGTCAGACTATAACGTTTAGTTTCTTATTCTCATATTTTTCTACTACTGTAACGTTAAGAATTCTTTTTCATCATTAAGATTTAGTTGATCTTTTAAAGAGTTGTGTATTTGTCTCCTAACAAGTGGAATCAAAGCCATCATAATAGAAGGTGAAAACAAATATATAGTTAAGTTAATTTCATCAAATACACAACTCTCTAAAAGATCAACTAAATTTAATGATAAGAAAGAACTTTTCAAGTTACAGTAACAAAAAAATACAAGACTAATAAACTAAAACCCTCCAGTGTAGAAGGAAAAATCAACTCAATAAGGATTCACAAGAAAAAGTTGATCCCTCATGCCCATAATAACAAGTTATCTCACAAATTTTCAAGATTGAAACCAAAGTTGATATCACAATTAACAATCACTCAAACCAATCCCAAAAACAGTTAAATAAGGATGAGAATACAAAATTCTTTGCTCTCTCTCTATTTCTCCTTACTTTTAGACATTGTGTCTACATTATCTATGAAAACCTATGTCTTTTTCTCTTTTATAGCACGAAATAGAGTTTTCTTATCACTTACATAGTTACTTTCAACATGTAAGTAACCGAGTATCTTTCTAGCATCTCCTCATATGCAAACATGCATAGTTATAAAGAGTTACATGATCTCCCCACATAATTGTGGATCTTCACACCTTTACATAGATTTACATGGTCAATCTATATAGTTGTGTAAGTCAAAACAAGAACCATAAAGTTGTCTACGATCACCGAAAGTCTGAAAATAGGGCTAGACACTCAACAATCTCCCCCTCCAACCCAAATATAAGGAAGATACGTAATTCTCCATCATCTACTTGAGATACATCCTAGGAAGCTTACAAAAAAGCTCAAGCTTATTTCTGGTAACCACTTTAGTCAGCATATTAGCACCATTCAAATATCCATGAACCTTCTTCAAAATTAATTATTGCTCTTATATCATGGACCTCAAACAATTATATCTAATTTCTATGTGCTTTATATGAGAATGATATATAGTATTTTTGCTCAAGTCAATAATGTTTTGACTATCACAAAATACCCCATATTCTTCTTGCTTCACATTCATCTCTTGAAGGAACCTTTTCAACTAAAGCATCTCCTTACAAGCTTCCACTATAGCTACATATTCTGCTTCTTTTGTAGCTTGAATTGCCATAACATGGTTGCCCCTATAAACTCGAACAGAAAACCTAAAGTGGATTTTCTTCCATCAAGATCTTCATTCATATCTGCATCTGTAAAACCTTCTAAAGTTTGTTCACCATTACTAAAGCACAAAGTCCACTTCGATGTGCCTCTTAAATATCTCATAGTCCATTTTACTAATTCCCAATGAAACTTTCCATATTTCTCCTTTTTTTTAGGGATATGCATGCTTACATAGCTTAAAGTGTGATGCCAATGGCTTTCTAACTACCGTGACATTTTGCATATTAAACCTTTTCAACAATCGTTCAATATATCTCTCTTGAGACAATCACAATCTCCTATTCTTCTTGTGTTGGGACCCCATCCTTGTGAGTCACGTGCCGACGTTTTACGTGACATCGAGGCACGCATCCCACAAGGTTGGTGTGCCCACACTAAGTCAAACCTTAAAAACGAACTCGTCTCACTTACTTACGAACATATTTTTGGAATAACTCAAAAAGGAATTTCAATAAGAATTCTTCACAACATTGTTCCTCATTTCCTTAAGTTTCTAACGACTCCAAACACGCTCAATTTGGTTTAGAAATAAAGAAGTGTT
>JAOSBK010000004.1:15260027-15278415 GCA_027568895.1 Erythroxylum shatona
TGCAAACCAACTAGTAGGACCTGTAACCATACAAGAAATCAAGGAAGTGCTTGGAGTTGTTCACCCTCACAAAGCCCCTGGCACTGATAGTTTCAACGTTAACTTTTTTAAGGAAATGTGAGCTCTTAATGGCAATATGGTATCTTAAGCAGTTATGGAATTCTTTTCTAATGGCTCTCTTCTTAAAGAAATCAACAGGACCTTCATTACCCTTATCCCAAAGAGTAGTAAGGTGATCAATTTTGCATACTTTATACCGATTGCTTGTTGCAACTCTTTATACAAGATCATCTCTAAACTTATTGCTAACAAGCTCAAAGGCATACTACACAAGCATATCAGTCACACTCAAGGTGCTTACATACCATGTAGAATAATTGGGGATATCATCCTCCTACTTGAAGATCTCATTGCAACCTATTAGATTTTTTTCAAAGCACTAAAGGGATACTACAAGGGGATCCGTTATCTCTTTACTTATTCACATTAGTAATGCAGAGCATGTTGTGGATCAGGCAAAGGCCTTCAAGTACCATTCTAAGTGCAGCAGATTCAAACTAACCAATCTATGTTTTGTAGATGATTGTTACTACTCTCGAAAGTTGATGACACTTCAATCACAATCTTTATGAAAGCCCTAAAAATCTTCCAAAAAGCCTTAGGTCTGCAAATTAACTGTTCTAAAAGCAGTATCTTTTTGTCCAAGAGTGCATCCCCTCTACAATACATATCACTTCTTTAACGGGTATTCAATTGCAAACTTTTCCAATGAAGTACTTATTCCTATCTCTCTTCTTAAGCTGAAAGTTAGTGATTATGCTAAGTTATTGGATAAAATACAAGCCAAAATTGTATTGTGGAGCTCTAAACATCTATCTCTTGCAACACGTGCTCAACTTATCAACTCTATCCTCAACTCTCTCAATATCTACTGGGCAACTCACTTGGCTTTTCCGGGTTCCATTTTGAACGCCGTTGACAAACTATTCAATAATTTCTTACGGACAAGACATCAGGAAGCAAATTAAAAGACTTAGGTAAAATGGAAAGATCTGTGTACTGCTAGAGATCGTGGGGGTATGGGAATTAAATCCATTAAGTTCATAAACTTCATGCTACTTTCAAGAAGACTGTGGAGACTAATGGATGATAAACAATCTTTATGATGTAGATGGATTCACAATTACTTCATCAAATCTCAAAGCCTACGAGATTGTTGAGCCCAAGATATGTGACTTCCTATAAGATTTTTAAGAGAATTAGGCCACTAACTTATAGGTTGACACTGCCACTAGAATTGTCACAGATACATGATATTTTTCATGTTTTCATGTTGATAAGGTATAGACCGAATCCCTTACACATCATTCAACCTACTGAGATTCAACTGAATGATGATCTGACTTATGAGGAAACTCCAGTGGAGATTTTGGATATTAAGGAAAGGGTCCTCAAGAACAAGACAATTCAACTAGTTAAAGTCTTGTGAAAACATCATTCTATAGAAGAGGTCACGTGGGAACCCTTGGAGGCTATGAAGGAGAAGTATCCACACCTCTTCAATGACTCAGATAAGAATTCGAGATGAAATATTTTTTTTAGAGGGGGAGAAATGTTGGCCCCCAAATATTTGTCTTATTGAGTTAAGCATGATTTAAATAAATTATGAGGTCTTGATAGATTAATTTTTAGAGTTAATTATTATGTCAATGTTAGTAGGATTTATTACTTTGGTTAATTGAATTAAAAGTATTAAGAGTGTATGGTACAAAGGGTAATTTTGGAATGCCACTTAAGCATAAAAAGACATCAGGCATAAATGAAGGGCAAAGTGGACATTTTACACTCATTAAGGATATAAATAGAACAAGAAAAGTAGTATTGCTTTTAAGAAGAAGAAGAAAACGTGAATGAGGGAGAGAAGAAGAAAAAATCATAGAGAAGAGAGAAAGGAGTTAGAGTTTCATCTTTTCTTGATTTTTAAGAGTGATTTTGAGGTTGTTCAAGAAGAGAAAAAGAAATAGGAAGAGAAGAGCTTCTATTTGAACCAAGAATCTCTTTATTTGATGAAGATTCAAGATAAGTTCATTTTAATGCTTTGGATTTTTAGAAGGATTGTGAAATTTCCCGAGGGATACTTTTGCTAAATCTTATAACTTCGTCGCAGCGAAGGAATGTCTTTTGTCGCGGAGTATTTTTCTCGAGAGATGTTGAGGATAATTTGGAACTTTGCTGCAGTAAAGGAATGACTTTCATCATGACGTATTTCACCTAAAGGGTGCATTGCTCGACCTTTGGACTTTGCCACAGTGAACTTTTCCCAAATGATCCTTGCCAATGCTCCAACGTTTCACCGAGGTGAGACTTTTATTTTGCCATGGTAAACTTGCCCGGTGCTCAACACTTATGGTATCAGAGCGTGTCTGCACTCATATTTTCTGATTCCAGAGTTGGACTCTGAAAACAGGGCCCGACCAGGGTACCTAACATAGGTATAACTCTAACATCGATTATATTTTGTTTCTTAACCATCACAAAAAGTTTGAAATCTAAGTTAATCCTTATCTAAAAAGAAGTTTAAAATTTAAAAACTATCAAAAACATAAGTTTGGTGGTTGGTCGAACGTCCAAATTTGACATTAGTTTTGTTTTTAAACGTAAACACAATGATAAGTCTAGTGTTGGTTTGCTTTTATTTCTCCTATCTACAAAGCTAGCATAAGTTTGGTACCTAACACTGGTATAACTCTAACATTAGCTATTTTTTGTTTCTCAACCTTCAAAAGTCAGAACAAGATAAGTCCTAATTGTCTTTTTTGCTTAATGCTAATTACATTTTATAACCACATTCTTCAGATTGCTCCTTCTCTTGAATCAACACTATAAATCTAACTTCATTCTCTTAAAGTAGCAAAGTTTCACTCTTTCTATAAAGATCCACCATTAAGTTATTGAGAGATTCTTTGGCCTTCTTTACCTTACTCTATGTTAATAGTTCACTAATATTCTTCAATAGATCTCTAGCAACTTTCAATGCTTAAATCGTAGATGCTTGATTTTAATAAGAAATCCATCAAACTCTTTTTATGGTTGTTGGTTCTTTTACTAAGTTTTGAGGTGGTTTCTTATTTTAAAGGTTTGCATTTTGGTGCACCACATCTTCAATTAAAGTACCTTTATCGTCAATGTTTAAGTTTAAGGATATTTTTATACTTTTGTATCATGCTAGTTTTTGATTTATGTGGAGTATCTCGCCCCTCCTTTGTAATTCTTATCCTATTGTGTGTTATTTTATTATTTTTCTGAAAAATAAATGTCTTGTGCTTGGGTTATTTCTGAATTTGACTTAAGAATATTAAACACATTCCAAACCTAGACCTTGATGTCGATCTAAAGTTAGTAGAAAGTGACTACTTTCTTATAGATGAGGCCAAAGTGGCAAGGCTCACCTTGTTAGCTAAGTGCCTAGTTAGTAATGTGAGTCCCACTTTTAAAATAAAGAATATTAGGCATCTTTTTGCATCTTTTTTGGAAAAAATCTAAAAGGAAGTTTAGGGTTCTATCAATTTAAAGTTTAAATAGAATGATTTTTATAATGCTATGATTCTTTTTAAATGGGAAAAATGGTCATTTTTGACCCTAATGTTTACAATTTCTGACAAATTTAACCTCATGGTTTTAGAGAGTACAAATAAAACCCTAACATTTGGAAAAATATTTAAATATAATCTTAAAATAATCGAGAGACTTACGACTATATGATGCTGTCAGTTTTTTAGCAGGTTAGCGATTACTTGACAGTTTTTATATTATTTTATAGCATAGGCAGGTACGATATTACTACATCGGATCTGACATGGCAGTGTAGATCTTAATTTCTTAAAATAAAAATTTTAAATTTTAATTAATTTTTATCTGTAGGACCTATTATAATTAATTAACCCTAATTTTTGTTAACTTAACAAATTAATAAGTTAACCAAATAACTTATCAAGTAAACTAATTATAATTAGTAACTATAGTTAAAATTAACTCCTAATTTCACTAACAAAGTTAAAATGCCTTACAGAGTACTATTGATGTAGTGTTGATAGAGGAGGTGGGGGAGGATATGATGATTCTAGCGACGGCCAAGGAGTGGCTACTAAGAATACCACTAGTGTGGTGGTGATGGTGGCGGATAATGTTAAGGGTAATTCTGTTGACAGTAAACTGGTTGTGCTGGTGAAGGTGGTGGAGCTTCATTTAAAGATAGCGGTGGAGGAGGTTAAGGAGGGAATATGGATTGTGGAGGAAATGACCTATAAGACAATGAATTAAACAGAAATTTAATAGACAATGAATTTAAACACGAGAACTAAATAAATCAAACAGACCAAATCAAATAACAAAACAATAATTGACAATTAACACTTAATGAAAACAATCAACAAACAACGATTAACAATTTTAGATTAAAAATGAATAACAGATAATGGAAATTGATTGATTTGTTGAACGATGATAGCACACTCTAGAATTCAACCTAGTGAGTTAACCAAAAGAGAGAAAGGGAAAATTATCTATCTTTAATGCTAACCTAACCAATTACAATTTATCAAATTAATAGTTCTAGATGATCTTAGGGTCAATTAGTCTCTCTCAAGTTATAGTGTAACTCTAAATCATAAACTCTAATTAGATTATGGGAAGTTGTAATCTCTTAATTAACAACCTATCTAAAATCTAATCAGTTCTTAACTTCTTTAATAAAAAATTGGAAACCTATACATGATCTCTCTACGCAAGATTTACCAACCTTATTTAATTTTGAATCTACTAAATTACCTAATTCTCATTAGCCCAATTTAATTATTTTTCTCGATTCACCCTCTCAGTTTATTATCGAAATATGAAATACATAATTAAAATGCAATTAATTCAATAAACACATAAAGCAATTAGATTTCATTAAATCAAAAATAATATGCCAAAGGTAAGTATAGAATATCAATCAACAATTCAATTCTATCATCAAACTATAAATCCCAATTCTACAATCAAATAAAACTGAAATACATAGGAAATAAAACTTGAATGAATGACGAGAGGCTGCGAATTTGGAAAGCTTCTTATTTCGGGAAGCATGTCGAGTCTACATCGTCTTCCTCTTCTCTCTTCCTTCTTCTCTTTCTTAATCTCTCAAAGTTCTCTCCTTTAGGGTTTCGTTGTGGTGGCTGATCAAAACTTCCTATCTCTTTGTGTTTATGTTCTCTTGTGTTTAGGGTTAAACTACGATTTTTTACGGTTTGAAAGGTCCAAAAAATCCCTCGAAATATGAAGTTTGGGAGTGAATATGTGTCTGCCCGACATAGGCCACAATCGTGGCCTACATCTAAGTCTTTTGTCACGATCATGGTCTGTTGTGCCATGATCGTGGGCCATGTCCTGAGCTTTTGTCACGATCATGGCATGATTGTGGGTCGTTGTTTTGTCTTGAATGTCTCCGAAACTTCTCTGTTCTTTGATGTTGACCCTAAAACACTAACAAACACATCAAGATACCTCAAAAACATCATATTTAAGCTCAAAGGATTGTTCCAACCCATAAAATACTTAAGACACAAATAAATCACAAACTAACACAATTCTACCCTAAACATATACTAAACAATCGAATAAACGACTAAACACATGTCAAATTATATCATAAAATACGATACATTTCACACCTATCAATATGACAGATGACCTAAAAACACCCAAGAAGTCCTTTTAAATTTTTATTTAAAAAAAGCAAATCCCACACTTTCACGTTAGATCTTACGTGGCCGTATGAGACCCACCTATGCAATAAAATAATATGAAATATTGAACTGATGGTATCATATAGTCATCAGTTTCTTTGTTACTTTGGGGTTATATTTAAATGTTTTACAAATGTTACGGTTTTATTTATACCATCTAAAATCATTGGGTTAAATTTGTTAGAAGATGTAAACGTTAGGGTAAAAAATGACACTTTTGCCTTTTAAACGCTGTTAAACCTTAAGGTTTGAGTTAAATTTTTGTGAAAATCTTAAGGTCAAAAATATCCCTTTTACCTTGTTTTTAATCTTAATGACAACTATGCATTATTGACCTCCACCAACCTTATATGCATAAAAATATAACATTTAAACTTAAGTAGGGCTACACATCTTGGATGCACCATATAATCTAACTTATTTACTTGTTAATTTTAATTCTAGTAATCTTCAGGCCAACTATTATCACCTTTAAGTATATTGGTATAACATAACTCAACTGTTTTTATTATGTAACTTCAATTTAGTTAGATGTGGACTTACCTAATTTAAGGATAAACATGTCTTAATTTGACAAATTTTCATATTTTGATATGAATGTACAATAACTTTGAATATGAACATAAATAATAAAGTTCAATAATCTTTTAATCATACTTTTACTAATCATGTGATAAGTAGTAGATAGATATAATTATAGACATAGTCACTAATCATACTAATTATAGTGAAATTCTAATTAATACGTAACAAAATTATAAAATATCATGTACAATTAATAGGATATTTCTTTATTTGATACTTTAAAAAGCATAGATCTTTTCTCTTTTGGCAATAAGAGAATTTTATTAAATATGAAAAGTGTCATATAATTTTAAACAAGACTTGAAATATGGCAAGTGAAGGAATGCCTTTACTCTTTTTTATCATCAAACAAATTTCTTAGCCATAGTTAATGTGCTATTTTGATTAATCTTTTGAATAACTTTGTGATAAACGTCTCATAGGCCAATTTTTTTAATAATCTTGATGGTAGTTAAGATGATGTCTTAATATCATTTTAATAACATTGAATGTGTTTTGTTTGAGGAAAATTTTGACAATACAAATGTATCTAGTTATTACACTATTTTTCTTTTTTATTGCTTAGGGTTTACTCGTTAAAGGTCTATTAAAAAGATATAAAATTGATTAATCCAACTTAACATGAATTTGTTGTGTTAATAAGTATATGATTTATGTTAAAAATAGAAAATTGTTAAGCACTATTATATCTTGAGGCTAGTAGGTTAGCATTTATTATTTTGGATAGCTGCGTTGTAATATTAAGTTTAGAATTTAGAATAGTTAAGTTTTAGAGATTGAAAAATGAAATTTTATGCAAGTTTCAACTTGCTTGCTCTTTTATTGTAGTTCAAAGTGTGACACATTTACACTTTCGCATATCTTTTGCTAACAAGTGGTATATTATACTTGCTTACGTGTGAAAGATAGTCTTGAATTCAAACTAACGACTCATAAAAGTGCAAATCTTGGGTTCAATCACATTCTTTAACGAGTCATATTAGGATCATAGTTGCTTATTGAATTCCTATAGTCCAACCATGATACTAACCTCAACTACAGATGGATGGCTAGTAGTGGTAGCCATACACACACACACACACATATTCTTTTACTCTAAAATTAACTATAATCGGTTCATCTTCTCCTTTTATTTCTTGTAAATGACAAGGAACATGAAGTTTTTGGTCTACCAAATTATTTTATGTACCTTTTCCATCTCAGAGGATGATTTAACTTAGGCAATTGCACCTTGAAGGTTGTTAGCTAATTGTGGTGGCGTTGAACCCTTTAAATAAATAGATTTACAGAGTTAATGCACATATCTAACACAACAATCCCATACAAAAAAAGAAAGTTAAAAGTATACTTTGTGGTTTGAGAGAAGCATATAAAAATGGCTCAATCACAGTGACCTTATCAAATTGTTCCATTTGAATATTTGATGGCAATTATACAAAATTAACTATTCAATGCATTTAACACAATAAATGGGAGTGTAGGAGACACCCTTAAACCTTAACTTTGTGAGGCAATAATGACTGTAATGTATGTATTATTTATAAGAACAGTATGGCTCCAATCCATATGCTAGCATCCACCCAAAATACCTTTGATATGAACACTTAAAACGTTAGAGGCTAAACGTCTCTTTTAAACTCAAACTTGAATTCATATTCATCCTACACTTGAATTCCCAAATAAATAACTATCCACGAGAAGTTCATATATCAAAATACCGACATGTTACTTTCTCTTAAACCGCTATTTAACACATATTTGCAAAATGCACTATATCAACACACCTATGCCTATAGGGCTTGTTCAACTTCAATGTCATTCCACTCAATGATTGGGTGACCAAATCTCATTGGATTTTTATAATTCTTGTACCAATATGCTCCTTTTTTATGCTACTATAGAATGGGATTCAAAACTCTGGAATTTAGGTCCAGCATTTTTTCCAAATCCAGGACAACTCTAGCAAGATCAATATAAACCCTAGTTTTGACCTTCATGGCTTCAGACCCAAAATTATCTCAAGTTGCTCATCTCCATTACATGTCTAAGCACTCGTTAGAAAGCTTACATAACAAACGACAAAATGAAAAAGATCCCACTTAAATCCACCGATTGTACATTAAGTTAGACCCAAAACAATTGAGATTAAAAACACATCTAAACTTCTTGCTCTACACCTTCCTCCAACATGTTTGACTCACCCCCATTTTTCAACCGTCGATAGAGTGCTTATCCAATGGTCAATATTTAAATTTAGAAGAGCTAGCGATCCGCGTGAGAGCCCTCTCCACCAATCAGCACACAACTTTCGGATACCTTCTCGCATACCCCTGACTATATAAGTCTATCGCCCAACCATCGAGCCTTCAACGCACGGAGCTCTTCTGTTAGATCAAGGTTCTTATCTTAGTTTTTCCTGCGATTCTCTGTTTCAACCCTAACCCTAGGCTCCAGTATCAAGCCTGACCCATCCTATCCTTAAATCTTTAAGCGTGAGATCCATTTCAATGGCTACCGAGGAGCCGACTGTGGCGGTCGAAATCATTGCTGAGCCGGTTAATGATAAGCCGGCCGATCAGAAGCCAGTGAGCAAGGCTGGAAAAGCCAAGAGAGCCGCTAAGGTACCTAAAGCCAAGAAGGAAGCTGCACCTAGGAAGCCCCGAGGCCGTAATACGACTTCTCATCCTACGTACGAACAGGTACAGCTTTTGTACTTGTTTTTATTATTCTGGGTCCAATTCTTACTATGTTTGATCTTATTTTAAACTGATCTTACGTAATTTGCTGGGTTTGTGCAGATGATCAGTGACTCAATCATCACTTTGAAGGAGAAGACTGGCTCGAGCCAGTATGCAATTGCTAAGTTCATTGAAGAGAAGCATAAGCAGTTGCCTCCTACCTTTAAGAAGCTCTTGCTCTTCCATTTGAAGAAGCTTGTAGCTTCTGGAAAGCTTGTGAAGGTCAAAGGTTCCTTCAAGCTTCCGCCGAAGTCATCAACGGTGCCAAAGCCGGCTGCTCCTGCTCTGGCCAAACCAAACAAAAAGCCTACCGGCGCCGCTGCTAAGGCCAAGCCTAAGGCCGCCGCGAAACCAAAGGTAACCAAGTCTAAGACAACTTCAAAGGCTAAGACTAATAAGGCAGCTTCTAAGCCAAAACCAAAGGCTAAGGATGCTGTGAAGCCTAAAACTCCTGGAAAACCGAAGCCGAAGGCAGCTTCGGCGAAGCCTAAGGCGGTTACTAAGGCCAAGGCAGCGCCGGCAAAGCCGAAGGCCAAGGAGAGACCTGCGAAGGCTGCAAGGACGTCCACGAGGACTTCTCCAGGAAAGAAAGCGGTGGCTCCAAAGGTTGCACCGAAGAAGGCTCCGGCTGCAAAGAAGACTCAGGTGAAGAGCGTGAAGCCGAAGAGCGTAAAGTCTCCGGCGAAGAAGGTGACTGCTAGGAAGGGAAAGAAATGATCGCGGATGAGAGATGACAGAGTTTATTCAGGGATAGTTGTGTAAATTTCGCGGTCTTTAGGGGTTGATGAGGGCATGCAAGTCCAATTAGGGAAAAGATGACATGAGAGATCTGATTTGTTTAATTCTCGGTTCTTATATATGTAGTTTTTATGATTTTTATTTTCATGGAAGGCTAGGGATTGCATACTGGCATATTAAATGTAATGGTTAGTTAATTAATTAATAGCGGTTGATAACTTGTTGCAGTCTCAATAGTTTTGTTAGTATTTGTTGTTATCTATAGAAGAAAAAGCTGTTCATCGAATTTCTGTCGAGAAGAGACTGGGAATGTCTGGGGCTTGAGGTCCGTAATGATGAATGTTAATGCCGACTGGTACTCGAATTTCATACGGGAAAGTGTCCCAAGTGCTGCCGGTTTGGTTTTGATTACCCATTTCGAAACGGTTTTTTTTATAAATAAATTATTAATTAAGTGTTGGTGGTGCGGTCTTATGGATGTTGTAATTTCTCATATGATCAGAGAAGGACCTGTTTAGAAATGATGCCATGTTCTATTGTTTTATTTGTGAAGTGTTAACAAACCGGTCGCCAAGTTTTGGTATATTTGCTTTGCTTTATGGCTCTGACGAGACAGCTTGATTTCCTTTTTCTTTTGATCCTTGTTCTGCAATTGGAAGATTTGATTGTCTTCTAATGATGAACATTTTGTTCAACAGCTTCTACTTGTGACCTATCTGATGAAAATCTGTTAACAAGCTAACTCGCTTCGGTATACGTTGCTGGCAATTCCTTTGGTGAAATTTCTTTTTCCAAGTTCTGTTATACTGTTCAACTTTGTCTGCTGGATCCTTGGTAGATTCACTTCGACCTTTTCTATGTAGATTTTAAAAAGAGCTTTAGTTACCTTCACTTAGTGACAAGTTCCAGTGATAGATGCTATCTGCAGGAGTAGTGTGGAGATACAGATAATTCCCTTCGTAAGTCCTAATTTGTTGCTCTCCAAGGCCTCATCAGGTCATGATTATGTTCTTCAAGGATATCAAGAAAAAAATCTCAACCATTTGGGATTCTGGTTTCTCAACATGGCTGCTCTGTCATTTTCTCGCTTGTTTTAGCAATCTGTACAGGAAACTGCAGTCAAAACCTGGGATCGAGCAAGGCGATTTTGTGTTCTGATGATAACATGTCACAGAGTGACACTAGAAAGAAGTTCCTTATATCTACAAGTAGGTTGGTAACTCTAGAATCAACCACAAAAGTTGTGATATGTTAGTTGAGTTCCCTAAAATCTGTTCTCCATAAATCATCAAAATTATACATGCTTAAATGATGCCTTTGCGAACATCTGGTTACATGCATATCAGGAAGGATATTGATTGTTTCTAGATGTGATGTCCACTCCACTATATGAAGTATGTTTCTCTAGATTCTTCCTCAGGTATGTCCTAGTCGTATGTTGGTTACATTGGTTAAGCATATAGAGGTTTATGCACCAATGACAGTAAAATATTTGGTGCTTGAATAAAATGCTTAAGCATAAAAGCTTCACACTTTCAACAGCAAAGAAAAATGTGCATGTTGCAAGTCCTTGTTGCCAAACAGGATTGAGATTCTGCAGCTAATCTTGGACTCCACTCGGGGGTTTGGAAGTCCAATAAATGTGCTGAGATTAACCCCAAAAATGTTTGACACATTTCATTGGCTGATTTATATGGGCTTGTGGCCTCCTCTTTGTAGTTTCCAGTTTGCACTTTAGTTCTTTTCAACTAAAATAAACAGAAGTTACCGTCTATCCCTGGAGATAAATTATTTATGTTCTCATGGTATGTAGCAGTGAAAAACTTAAAATGGCATGTACCAGTGAAAATATTTTACTTAGTTAGCACTAAAATTTACAGATGATAACTTTCTTGCACTCTGTTATGTAGCAAAAGGGAAAGGGTTAGGTAATGACGTTGAAGTTAGTTGACAATTAGAATTGGTTAGAGCTGATAAAAAGTAACTTACCCACTTAGCTCTTCCTGTCAATATTGATTAGCTAATAACAGAATTTGTACCATTCATTCATTTGTATAAATAGACATTGGATGTATAATGAAGGATTCACAGAGAAATATACACATAAGTTCTCTCAATTCTCTATACACTCTCTCTTCTGTTCTTCTTCGTCTTTCCTTATTTCACTCTCTTCTCGTAGCAAGTTCTAAGGTTCATCTATGTCAATATTCGTGGCACAACCAGTGCTCTTTCCTGGCAATGGCTAACAATAACGAGAAGCAGGATTTGAGGGATCATGAGAACCTCATTAGAGAAACCGACGAAAAGTATGGTAGAGATTGAGGACCAAAGTAGTAAAGCTGCGGAGGAGATTAAAATGATGATCGCAGGAATTGCTTTACAAACTACACAGGTGGCCCCCAATCTCAGCCACAAGCTGCTAGTGGTAGTCAAGGGATTTTCAGACGGAATGGTGGTTATGATCACCACACCAAGTTAAGAGTTTCCCAGATTTGATGAAGGAGGATTAAATGAATGGATGTACAAAGTTGAGCAGTTTTTTGAAATTGATCATACATTGGAGTAAGCAAGGTGAAGCTAGACTCAACTGGTACAAGTCATTTATGAAGACTAAAGATAGGAACAAGGTGATTTATTGGAGTGAATTTGTGGAAACTTTATTAGAAAGATTGGCAGAAAAAATATTCGTGGATCCTGTTTCAGAACTAAAGAAATTGAAACAGTGAGTTTGCTTCAAAACTATGTCGATGAATTTGATGTGAAACTGACCAGAATTGATTTGAGCGATTCACAAGCCATTAGCCACTTCTTGGGAGGATTAAAGGAGGAGAAAGAAATGTCTATTATGTTGTTTAATCCAATCTGCATATGCATTGGCCAAGGTACAAGATGTTTTATGGTCAAAGGGCGGTTCTGTGGATGGTTGGGGCAAATTTTAGGAAGGACTGGCTAAGAATCAACAATCATCAGTAGCCAAGACTAATTTTTCTCCTAACACAATGACCGTTGTTCCTAAATCTGGTATGTTACCAATTCCTACTTCTGTTAACGGGACTAGCAGTGCTAAACAAACAAGGAATCTATCTTGTAGGGAGTAGATGAAAAAAGGCAAAAAGGCTTATGCTTTAGGTTTGATGAAAAGTTAATGCCTGGTCATAAGGGTACGAAGAGACAACTTCATATGTTAACTGTAGAAAAATGATGAAAACGAGGAACCAGAAGTAGAAGAAGTACGTATACTATGTATTGACGATCAGTTAACAGATGAAAAATTGTCACAACCTCAGTTGTCAATCCATGTGACGACTAGAGGTTATAGTTACCAAAATATGGCTTTGTTTGACAAATAGCTGATTGCATTAATTGTTCGCTGATTCGAATCAGTTGTTAGCTGATAACTGATTCTATTAGCTGATTTGACCAACGAATTTAATTAGCTGTTTGTTAGAAATGTTTGGTAAAATTAGTTGTTTAGTATTAACTGTTTATGTGTTAAATGACTTATAAAAACATGACTTTAAAAAATTATAAGGGTATGAATATTATATATCTTAATATTTTGTTGAATATTCTTATAGGAATTTAAATTTTAGATATTTAATTATACAAAAAGTAAGTTTATAACTTTAATAAAAAACACATAACATTTAATAATAATAATAATAATAATAATAATAATAATAATAATAATAATAATAATGTATTCAATTAACTAAATTATTAAGTTTTTTTGATATTTAATATGATTTGTTTTAATATGATTTATATATCGCAGAATATTGCATTATTTTTTATTTTATATAGAACTAAATTATTAAATATCAAAAATTGAAGGATCAATATTAAATTACCTAAGTAGCAAATTTTTATATTTGTTTCAAATTTATCATTTTCCTTTCTTCTGTAATATTTGGAATCATCGAGAACATTTTTTAACTGTAATTATATCTTGAAATTGAGGTTGAAACTTGTTGGTGGGGTATGGTCAGAGCAATTAATGAAAATTCTTTTAACATCAAATTGGGAGTTAAGGGTTTCCAATCCGTCGAAAGCTCCCAGCCCACTCCTTTGGAAAATCTTCCTGCCATATTCCTTATTGGTTCTTCCAACGTCAACAACCGAACCATTCTCTCTCGTCGATCTACTCTCTTTTTTCTCTCTTTCATTTGTATTTCAATTCCTGACAAAACGTTCGAGTTGATTAAAAACGTAATATTTTCCGTTCTAGGATTACTTTCAGTGGATTTTTGGGACACTTGTGATGATGCATCATCCTCTTTTCAGATTCTTTTTCATGGGTTCGTTTCTTTTCTTCTATTTGTTTGATGGTTTCCTTCTTTCGAGGAGGCGTGGTGGAGAGGACGAGCAGCTGGCGAAGGCACGGTAGAGAGGGAGATCAACAGGCGTGAAGTGAGTAGAGAATCATTGGGAGGATTTGGCAAAAATCCTTAGAAAAATTTTTGAGAGTGAGAGAGATCTGCAGCGGGCAAATTTGGCATATAGGCTTGGGGTAATTAGCTGATTACCTCAAACGCTGCATACAAGTAGCTTGTTCATCTTTAACGGTTTGTGTTCAATCAGCTGACAAAAAAACTATTATCCAAACAACTTTATCAGTTGTTTGAAGAGTTAACCAGCTAAAAATAACCAATCAGATAAAAAAAAAGCTGATTGGAGTGTAACCAAATGGGGCCTATGAGAATAAAGAGGTCAGCTGAAAAATAGGCATTATTTTTGTTATAGACTCCCGTAGCACACAAAATTTCCTGGATGTTGATATTAGGGATGACAATAGGCTAATCTATGGGCCTAGATTCAAGTGTTTTCAATAAATCTGCTTATGGGCCAAACTACACCTAGACTGGTTCGAGGTCCAACATTTTTAAAGAAAACGACATCGTTTTGCTTAAAAGAGCTAGGTCTTGGGCAAGCCTGGGCTTGAGACTAGATAACCTAGACCTAAGCTTAATCAATATCGTTTTCCTTAGAAAAGTTAGACCTCAAGTAGGCCTAACCTTGGGCTACTCAGACTCGGACTCAATTAAAAAAACATTACTTTATATTTTTAATTTTAAAAAATTAACAAAATCAACCTATGGGTCGTACTATTTCCATCCCTACTTGATATGGCTAGACAGTTAAGGTGCACCTTAGAGCCTCTTGCTGAATTAAAGGTTACATCATCAAATGAAACTATATTAACTTGTAAAGAAATCTGCAAGTCTTTCAAATGGGGAATGCATGGTTAACAATTTAAGGCCAACTTCTTAATTTTGCCCCTTAATAATTATGACATGGTCTTACGCATGTAATGGTTTTTTGCATTAAGTGATATTATGTAGAATTTTCAAAAGTTGCAGATGAAGTTCCAATTGGGCAAAGAAGAATATGTATTGCAGGGAGAAAGAAACAATCAATTTTGGATAGTAAGCTTGAGAAAATGCAGAAGTTACTGGTAAGGAAATCTCAATTGTCACTTACTCATTGCTCTGCTTTATCATTATAGTTACCTACTGTAATTTTACATACCATGGAAGCGGGTTCATTACCTAAAATTTACAATCCAGTAACTTTAATAAGTGTTGATCTTCTTGGAATGATTTCAGACGTTATTAAGAAAATTGCAGTCATCTTTTAAGATTTAAAAGGGCTACCACCTCACAAGAGTCATGATCATATAATTAAGTTGAAGGAAGATGCTTAACTTGTTTATATAAGGCCCTATCAAAATGGTCCTGCGCAAGACATTATTTAGGCAAGCAACTCTCTTTTTTCCTCTCTTATGGTTTTAGTAAAGAAAAAAAATAACTAATAAAGGATGTGTATTGATAATAAAAGCTTAAATAGTCAAAATGTTAAGGATAAATTTCCTATACCAATTAATGAAGAGTCATTTAAAGAATTTAAAGGAGCTTCTATTTTTTCTAAACTAGATTTAAGGTCTGATTATCACCATATTAGAATGTATCTAGGAGACATTCATAAAAAAAATTTAGGACTCACATAGGGCATTATGAGTTCCTAGTTATGCCTTTTGGCTTAACTAATGCACCATCTACTTTCCAAAGTTTTATGAATAAGGTTTTTAAACCATTCCTCAGAAAATTTATGTTATTATTTTTTGATGATATTCTAATATACAACACTTATATAAAAGAGCATGTTAATCATTTAACTCAAGTTCTGCAGTTGTTGCTAGGCAATGCTTTGTTTTTCAAGACAAACAAATGTTGTTCTGCAGTAAATACAGTATAATATTTCATTTCCTATCTGCGGAGGGTGTGACTACAGCTGCAAAGAACATTCAAGCTATACAGGAATGACTAGCACCTATAACTATTAAGCAGTTGAGAGGATTTATTGGTTTGACAGGGTACCATCGCAGGTTTATTAGAAATTTTGTTTTGATAATTCAGCCATTGAACCTGCCATTGAGAGGAAAAGCTGCATTTATTTGGTTAACATCAGCACAAGAAGCTTTTGAAGCTCTTAAGAAAGCATTGATAGTTGCTCCAGTATTGGCCTTCTGAAACTTCAATGAAGACTTCAAAATTGAGACAAATGCTTCACAAATAGGAGTTGGAGTTGTGATGATCCAAAATGAGCATCCTTTGGCTTACATTAGCAAGGTATTGTCTTCTAAACATCAAATCTTACCTACTTATGCTAGAGAATTGCTTACCTTATTATTTGCAGTGAAGAAGTGGGACCAATATTTGATGGGAAGACATTTCGTTATCAAAACTGATAATAAGCCCTTGAAGTTCTTTTTTGATCAGAAATTAACTACTCCAAGTCAATTTACTTGGCTTTCTAAACTCATGGCTTATGACTATAAGATTTAATACAAACAAGGCAGGACAAATGTAGCTATTGAAGCTCTATCCAAAATTCATTCTTCAGATGTCACCATCAATGCCTTATCTAATATTTCCATAACTTTATTGGATGAAATCAAAGCATCTTGGCAGAATGATACTCATTTGAAATATGTGATTTAACTATTGTAAGCAAGTCAATCTATATCTATAATTGGCCTCACGATCAACTACAGTGGAAAAGGAAACTAGTCATGAGCTAAAATGCTGATCCAAATAACAATTGTTACAGTACTTCTATGACAGTGTTGCAAGGGGTCATTCAGGAATTCATGCTACTTATTAAAGATTGTCTTCAGTCCTCCATTGAAAGGCAAGTGGAAATTAGTATGAGAGTTTATCAAACAATATGATACCTGCCAACGTTTTAAACCCGAGCATGTGGCTTCTGCAAGGTTACTGCAACCATTACCACTCCCCCATTCCATCTTCACTGATATTATTATTGACTTAATTGAGGGCTTACCAAAATCCAAAAACTACTAAGTTATTCTGGTAGTAGTTGATAGACTTAGCAAGTATGCCCATTTCATTCTTCTAACTCATCTATACATAGTTGTGAAAATCACATATGCTGTCCTTGAAAACGTTTATAAGTTACATGGTCTTCTAGCTATTATTGTTAGTGATAGAGACCTTGTAGGAAAAAGTGTGACTATCATGTATTTTACCTCTATTTTGGTTACATATAAATAGGAGTACAATAATATCTATACTAGGAAAGAATCCTATACAAATCAAATCCTAATTATCTCTTAATTTATTTACTTTAACTAAATCTCCCCTCATTTCTCTCCCAATATGTTAGGAACATATTTTCTCCTAATTAGCAACCCCTTGATTCTGCTGTCGCTAATTTTTCCTTCTCAACACTCCCCCTTAAGCTGGCTTGTAAATGTCTTCCATAGCTAGCTTGCTTACTAGGAGATAAAATCGTTTCTTCTGTAGTCCCTTAGTGACTATATCAACTAGTTGTTCATTGGTTGGTATATAAGGAACACAGATTAAGCCACTCTCAAGTTTCTTTTTGATAAAATGCTTGTCCACTTTGATATACTTGGTTTTGTCATGTTGAACTGGGTTGTGTGTAATTAAAATGGCAACCTTGTTACAATGGACTTTCATAAGAAGTGACACATAAATCTTCAGATCTTTTAATAACCTCTTGATCCACATTCCTTCACAAATCCCATGCGTGAGAGACCTAAACTTAGCATCAGCACTACTTTATAATACTACATTCTATTCCTTACTTCGTAAAGTGACTAGATTTCCCCCATCAAAAGTATATGTTGGAAAAAATAGAGATACATAGTTCTATACTAAGTTGGAAAACAATAATTATATGAGGGGGAAAATATGACAGCAAAGAATGAAAAAAATGGAAACATTTTTATTCATAGAAACTGAAGAATTTATACAGGAAAGGATAACAAACTTTCCTAAGTTGGAGCCACTTCAAATTCAAAAAGTGGATAAAACTAAATCAGAAAAATCTGCAACTAATATCTACATGATCTAGAAAGTTTAGCAACTAAACTTGACCAAGTCTTTAGCTTAAATAAAATAAATAATCAACTACAAACAAAGGTAAAACAGTAAAAATAAGTTGGAACGAAAAATGCCAATTGTCTAACACTCCTCCTTGGCATTTTGGTGACAA
>JAOSBK010000004.1:15297915-15310739 GCA_027568895.1 Erythroxylum shatona
ATGGTTTAGGAGTAAGTGGTTGGATTCCGGCAACGGGATCCGACATCAGTTGGGCTCTGGAAACGGGGTCCAACACTTTTTCACACTTGTTACTTGGCCCAGCACATAAATAACATGGTATGTTTACTGATACTTATGTCATTACATGTCACTTCTAATAAGACGGACAAACAACTCATTTCAAATTAATTAGATTAAGTGACTAATATATTTATCAAATCTCGTCTCCTAAAATACTTTAAGGTCATTACAATAGAAAGGGCTTTTAGCGACGAAAATTTTTGATGCTAAAGGTTTCGTTGTTGATAATATTTAGCGACAATATTAAATCGTCACAAAATTCTGATAGCAAAATACTATAAGTGATGTTTGTAATAAATCGTCGCAAATTATTTATTGTTATGAGTTACATATGTAGCGAAAAGAGAGTCGTGACGATACAAAAAATTGTTACCAATGATATTTTGGCATGCTTAGTTTTCGTAGCTAAATGTTATTAGCAACGTTACTATTATATTTAGCCATGAATTTTTAATCATTGTCAAAAATTATTGGCGAAGATATAGAAAACATAGTAAAAATAGTTATGTACAAACTAAGAATTGTTTTCATCATCACTACAACTTACATAATTTGGGCTAAGTATTTGTTTGAACATCTGTTCAAGCTTCATCAACTTTCATTTATTACATTATAACTTTTGTTCATTACACTCTAATTTAGCATTAAATGACTAGTTCCCCTATTCAAGACAATCATCATATCTTGGTCTTGATCGGGATGAAGTAATTGGCTTAGGGCCAAACCCAAGACCTTTGATGTAGTTGGATCTTGTACCAAGCATGTTGTTGCAAAACTCATCTACATTTGGCAAATTTCTCTCAGACAATGATCTTTGCAACACTCCTGCATCTTATTCTAAAATTAAAAAAACAAAATCAAAATTCAACTAAAAAAATTATTAGTTAGTACTACATAAATAAAAAAACTTAAATTTTAAATAAATTTTATACTTACATAATTATTTTGCGTTTTTTTACGTCCACCTTTGACCTTCCTTATAGTGAGTGAGAATGTATAGTATGATTCTATCACACTCTTGTCCATATAGTTCCTTCTCACACTATTTTTATGAAAAAAATGAAAACACAATAAATAATTTTTTTGTTAATATAATTATAACTTCTAAACAAAGAACTTATATATTTATTTCGTATGACAACAAATGATTTGGAACGTTGGTTGTGAGGAGTTTTTGTTTTTCCCCTGTTAACCTTGGCTTTCTCACACTTTTCTTAAATAAAGAAAAGAAATAGTCATTAAATTGTGTAACAAGGTAAATGGAAACAAATGTAAAGAAAAAGAAGTAAAACATTAACGTTGGCAAAGGTTTAATAATCACATATTTGGCTCCAATTTTCTGAAAACATCTATTCAGGAACATATCTCCTTGCCTCCTCATTAAAAGGAAAAGATTTGTAGTATTTATGTAGTCGATAATGATAAAACTTGGCCCTTCGTTTTAATAGTGAAGTAACACAACATGAAACTTTAGGGTTATCAATATCGATGATATTGAGCTTCATTTGAAAAAAACAATTAAATGTGAAATTAGTCGTTAAATAAAAAAACATATAATTAAACAAATTGAAAAATTATCGAAACTTTGTCCAAAGCATTCTATAGCAAGTTATCTTCCTTTAACTACTTGGCATGTTAAAGGCATGACAATTTAGCACTAGCAATAACCCCTAACTTACTGGAAAATTTTGTCGATTGGATCTTGTCAATAAGATGACCTTGTGAGGTATCAATATGTATAGAAAACTTGTTATTCATTACAACATTCATGTGTTGTAACTTAGAACCTTTAATGACATCTCAACCTCTTTTTCTAATGGTAGTATTGGAACCTAACAGCAAAAGAATAGGGATAAGAAAAAATGCATTAAATATGTGAATATTTATTTGAGTATAAGCTAATTATAGGTGGTAAAGATTAACAGACCTGAAGATCCCTCAGCACTAGTTAAGGTAAATGGAGGTTGTTGCTGACTGGCGTCATTGATGGATGAAATCGATAGTTGTTATTGGCTAAGGTTGGACTGATATGGTTATTGTGGGGGAGGAACAATTTCAATAGTTGCTGCCTTCTTTCCTTCATTTCTACTAGGTGTCATTATATTGGATATCTGTAACTCAAATATCAACATAATGGATAAACATTAGTCAAACATCAACAATCCATATAAACATAATTTAAACATCAACAATCCATATAAACATAACTCAAAATAGTAATATGCCATATAAATATAACTCAAACATCAACATTCTGCATAAACATGAATCAAATATCAACAATCCACATAAACATAACTCAAACATTAACATTTCGCATAAACATAACTCAAACATCAACATTCTGAATTTATATAACTCAAACATCAACATTTCATATAAACATAAGTTAAACATCAACAATCCACATAAACATATCTCAAACATTAACATAGTTTGTCTCTTGTTATTTTAGTATTGACTAAATGAAATGAGGCCAAATGGTATAGACATGTTTGTGTCAAAAGGGTAGTTTATGTTTGCTTATTTCAGCAGTACTATTATGAGATGATATCAAGAGACATAAAAAATATGCATTAATATAAGTTCAACTTCATCAATATGCATTAACATAAGTGAAACATCATCAATACACATTAACATAAGTGAAATATCAATAATACGCAATAACATAACTCAAACATCAACAATACATTTCAAACAATATAAACAAAACATTTATTTCCTTAAATCATCATGATCAAGATCTTAAAAATCACTACCATTAATTACATTACTGTTCGACTCTTCATCACTATTATATTCGGCCAAAGTCAAATTTGTATTATAATTAATCTTCAATATAGTCTTCATCTCTTTCTGTGATAAGATTAGCTTATACTTAATCCACTTGTATTATATTGGGATCAACATCTCTCCTATGGAATAATGATATAACTGTATCTTCTATTTGAATGGCTTCATTATTCAACTCCAATTCAATCTTTTGATATACTTCATCACCATTCTCACTCATTACACCATTATCCCTTTTACAAGAATCGAAGCAATTTTGTTGTTGAAACTTTTGAACAACCTTCCAATTGCAACCCAATACAGTATCATTAAGGTAGAATACTTGGTTCACTTAACTTGTAAGCATCCAAAATTTGGAGCGTGAAGTACAATTAGATCTAAGCTTTGGGGGTATCCAAATTAATATAATATTATCAATTAGAATAATTTATGGTTGGTTTATTTAGACCAATAAACTATCCAGGCTTCGTTTGTAAAAACAATAAAAGGGTCATTATTATATCATTTCTTACTAATATTGATGGTAGTAATATTGCCATTAACTTTTACGTCGCCACGATTAAAGCATTTGCATTTAAATGGAACAATCTTTTTATCCTTGATGTAATGACACTGTAGAAGTTAATAAAATCATTGTCATAACATCTCTTAACAACAACTCCATAATTTTGGCTTCTAAGTTGATTGTTTTGATCTTGTATATGAAATATTACTCCATTAACAATGTAATTTGTATATATTTTTTCCCACATATATGAGGCCCACACTCCAAAGAATATAATTTTTTTGTTGCCTCTTGCATGTTACGGTTATGTAACCGTCTCATCTGTAGGATAAAATATAATTAGAAGTTAATCTGAGAAACAAATTGTCATAACTTTATAATATTCCATCAATATATAACTTACTCGAGCCCTAAACCATAATGGGAACTTATTCTTATATCTTTCTTCAATAGTAACCATCCCTTTGCTTCGAATCAAATCTTATGCTCTCTATTTAAAAAAGTAAGTAGAGATAAGGAAATATAGATTGAATCACAAAATTTAAATATGAAAATTTGAATGAAAAGTAATATACATAATCCATATATATATCGACTTCCTCACAATTGTTTTAAATATATCAACGGGCCATTTTGAATTCATCTTTAGTTAACTCCATATATTTTCTGACACTAAGTGGCCTAACTTTTTAGGAGAAAACTGACAAGCCACCATCTTGATCAAAATCAAGGTTATGTTATTATCTATTAAATCTTATCTCCACATCATTTAAGTACATCTAAAATAATGTCAAACATTCATTCGCTATATAAGCCTTTGTAATAGACCATTCAGATCGAGCTCTATTGTGTCTATAATGCTTAAGAAGCTGTCTTCATTTTCATGTTAGCCATCGTATTTCCTCTTCGTAATCCTTTGAAGAAGCATCATCTCCTTTTTTATGGTCGTCTGTTGTCTTGTTTAAATCACTATCAAAGAAGCTTCATGTCTTGTATTGGTATGTATTGTTCTTCTTTTCTATTACTAAGAACCATGCTCTATTATTCTGCTACGTTTTGGACTTTATGTGAGTTTTTTTTTTCTTCTACAAATGGTGTATGATTTCCCTTTTTAGTTGTGTTTAGAAGATGGTAAATTATGTTTCTGTATTGGATGTGTACGGGTAGAAGTTTTTGTTCCACCTTCCATACTTGTTTGAGTTAACCCTTCTAACTATTTGATAAAAGGTCTGATAGAGAATCAAGGGACAATGTACAACAGATGTTTATGTACATATTTACTATATGATTGCTTTTACACCAAATCTATTCCACATTTAGTACACAAATGTATCCATCCTAAGGAATTTATTTCAATGTATCATAAGGTTGTGATTACACATAACAATTAAAAGTTAAATGGTCAAAACCATAAATATTAGCAAGGAATCAAAACATCCTCTAAACATAGTACACACACACTTAACATTCTCAACCATATCATTAAACTTAGTCTCACTTGATAGATAAAAAATTAACACTACTCGAATGTTGGAACATTCAAATAAGAAGTCTTTTGTTGACTTCTTATAATCAAACTATTAATATTAATTCATCCAGAAATGTCGATGTGAAGACTAGTTTTTAATGGTGGAAAAGAGCTCCACCGGGAGGGAGTGAAAAAATTCTCCCTAATGAAGAACAAATCAATGCAGAACAAATCTCCTAATCAAACACTACTTGCCTTCTATGGCCGATCTTCTTCTTCAAAATTTTTAATATCATTCGAACTACCTCTCTTTCTTTATTATATTTATCTCATTTTTTTGTTAGGAAGCTATTATACAAACATCTGATTGTATATACTATATATTGGGTTAAGCTTCCTCGAATCTTTAAGAGAACATAGATAGAAATGGATACAGTGGAGATATCCCGATGTTCCCAACAAGATTAGGGAAATTGGTTATTTTGGAATAGTGGTTGATTGCAAAAATTATGTCTGTTCATTATGACGATGATGGAGTTTATCAATTGGGTATGCATGCCTTCGAATTTGGGTTCCCATTACTCTTTGATTTATCTTTGATTGTGATATACTATTTGCTGATTAGGTGAAATGTATGGTTTATGCAATTCATCTAATATTGTCATCCATACTGCATCTGGGAAATCGTTGATCACATCTTCTATAAATTTAGTTAAAGTAAAGAAATTGTTGGAAGAGGGTGTCAATAAACTAGACCTTAAGGAAAGATATTCAAATATTTCAATTGATGGCTTGGAATATACAAGGAGTCTTCTTGGAATCCAGACATTGAGAATCCCTTTACCTTTTCAACCGAGTCTAATGTTACTTGGAATCCAAAAAAATAATTAGTTATTTTCCTTTTTAATGGAATATTAGGCGTGAACCTTTATTTATTATTTTGTATGTAAATATAGTTAAACTTCTAATTAACATCTTGTAGTACTTACTATATATTATTGTATTATATTACCATATTTCGATATTATTCATTATTTATTGTTAATAAATATTAATGATTAAGAATAGTGGTCAACTTAAATTTATGATTTTTTTACCTGATTAACATTAAAATTTTAGGTATGATTATTCTTTATGCCCAAAAAATATTTACTAATTTTTAAATTTTAAATTATCTTCCATGTGTTTTTCAACAATATGTTGTAAAATTTGAAAACATTTTACCATTTTTAGATGCTTCATTCTATTTTCATGACATTTTTATATAAACAGAGGTGTAGTACTACATACCATAGGCATCATTAAAGAATCGCTTATGTATAAATCCATAGATTTAAACCAATTCAAATGGTTTTGAATGTATTAGCTATTTAAACAAATCTATAAATAAGGCAAATGAAAAAAATGAAAAATAGATAAATGTTAATTATCATTCATCAAAATTCTCCTAACAATTACATAAGATATAAATCTTTAATATCAACTTTTGGAGACAATTTAAATGGTTTGTCGCCAAAATTCCAATATTTTGTGACAAAAAATAGAGAATGTTAAAGAAGTTGAACATTTTGTGATGATTTATTTAAATCGTCACAAAATGTCTCAATGACAATACAGTAAAACATCACGACCTTATAATCTTTAATATCAATATTAGCCATAGATTTTAAAAGTTCCTCAGGAAAAGTACCACTTTTTGTGACGATTATTAGAATCATAGCCAATGCTGAAACATTTCATGTCTCACCCTTTAGATGATAGCAGGGCGGACACTATAGTTATAGTCAAACCCAATGGATAGAGGTCTTAGTACCATGCCGTATAGGAATATGAATCGATACCTATACAAATAGAGGTTCCTAGGGTACAAGAATCAATTTAGTTATGTAGATTCTCTAAAGTGAGATGACTTGCTATTCCATCTGATTACTTAGTGTATTTGGGTGAATAGGACTATGATATTAGACATATTGCAAAGCCAGTTACCTTTTCAGAAGTCATTTCTAGACCCAATGCAGATTTATGGTGGGATGCAATAAATGATGCGTTACAATTTATGAAGCATAGGGAGCTAGATGATCAGCCTCAAAATTACAAACTTGTGAGTTGTAAATGGTTGTTTAAGACCAACAAGGACTCTTAGGGTAAAGGTAAGCAGTTTATGGCTCGATTAGTTGCTAAAGGGTTCACTTAGAGGGAAGGGGTTCACTTTAATGTTACCTTTTCTCCCGTATCCTCTAAGGATGCATTCAGAGTGATCATGACAATAATAGCTCAGTATGATATAGAGTTACATCAAATGGATGTTAAAATGGCTTTCCTGAATGGAGACCTTTTTTAAGAGGTCTATATGGAATAACCTGAAGGATTTTAGTATCAAAAAATGATTGACAAGTTTTATAAGTTGAGAAATCTACATACAGCTTGAAACAATCTTCTAGATAGTGGTACCTTAAGTTTGATGAGGTTGTGACCTCTTTTGGATTTATGGAAAATAAAGATGAAAGATGCTTGTACCACAAAGTCAGGGAGAGCAAAGTTATCTTCCTATTACTATATGTGGATGATATCTTGCTTGCATCAATTGACTTGATCATATTATATGAGGTGAAGCAACTTTTGACAAGAATTTTGGCATGAAGGACCTTAGTGAAGCATCTTTTATCCTAGGTATTCAGATCCACTGAGACAAATCTCGACACTCTTTAGGCCGTTAGCAGAGTGCATACATTGAGCGAGTACTGCAAAGGTTTAATATGGCTAATTGTAAACCTATTGCAACACCTATCTCTCACGGTGAAAGATTATCTTTGGCATAGTGTCCAAAGAATGAGGTAGAGATAGATGCTATGAAGAATGTGTCTTATTCTAGTGCGGTTGGTAGCCTAACGTATGCCCAGTGTTCACTAGACTAGACATTGCATTTACTGTTTGACTGCTGGGTCAATTTTTTACTAACCTAGGAACAAATCACTAGAATGCACTTATGCGAATGTTGAGATATTTGAAAAGAACTAAGGATTATATGCTGACATATGAAAAGGTCAATAACTTATACCTTCTAGGGTATACAAATTTGAATTTTGTTATATGTTCGGATGATAGAAAGTGCATTTTAGGTTACATTTTCATGTTAACATATGGTATAGTATTGTGAAATAGTGTCAAGTAGACACTAGTTACTTCATCGAATATGAGTGCAAAGTTTGTCGTATTCTATGGGGCTGCTATATAGGTGGTTTATCTTAGAAGCATGATTTATGAATTGTCTGTTTTTGAATTAGTTGCTAGACTCATTCTGTTATATTGTTATAATCTGTCTACTGTGTTGTGTAGTAACAATAACAAGAATATCACAGGGTTTAAGCATTTAAAGGTCAAGTATTTTCCCATAAAGGAGTTGATACATAAAGGTGACATTGAGATGAAGCATTTAAGGACTAAGGATATGCTTATTGATCCTTTGAGTGAGGACTTTGTCCACATATTTTTAAGAGACATGCATACAGTATGGGTGTGTTAAGGTCCTTAGACACTGTTAGTTAGAGATCGTTGTATTTTCTCCTTCTACATTTGTATAATTGTCATGTACTATAGTAGTATGGTTGTTTATTAATAAAGACAATCATCATTTTGTTCTCAGTCATATGTGTTATTATACATTGTTATAATACAGGTAAAAGTCTTAGAGTCTGTGTCGATCTTAAGCATTTTAAAGGTCATTGGGCATATATACAGATTGACCTTAGGCCTATGTCATTAGGATACATACAATTTAAAGTGTAAATCTATGGATTTTGACATATCATAGGATGATATAAGTGCTTAATCCTAAAAAGGTTTTCTCTAATGTAGTTTAGCATTCATTAAGAGAAAAGAAGTTTTCTCTAACACGTTTTAGCATTCATTAAGAGAAAAAAAGTTTTCTCTAATATGGTTTAGCATTCAGTGAGAGAAAAAGGATTTCTCTGATGTAGTTTGGCATAAAGTTTAGAGAAATCAAGACCTACAAATGGAAAGATGATACGTTTTAGATCATACGGGCATCACTACAATTTGTCAAACTCTATTTTCTCATTTCTGTTAGTAAGGTATTAGATATGTGTGACTATTTTGAATCTGTATCACATATGATACATGTATTTGATATACTCCAGTATCGAAAGCCTTACAAGATAAAATAATGGAGTTACATTATCTTTAGATCAAATATTTTTTTAAACTTGGTCGACCAATATGGTGATTTGCTTAACCATTTTTTGACTGGTTTATATCATCAGTACAACAACCGTAATTAATTATTGTTCAAAGGGAAGAATGTTAGATATTTCCTATAAGGTGGACAACAATTAATTACATTTTAATGGTTTTGATAAATTTACGGTTAAGCAAATCATATTTGATCTGAATAAAGATAATATAGTAGCCTAATAAAGGATCTGAATTAGTGGGCTAAAGTCCCGTGAGAAAAATGGACCCCAGTCAGTATGGACCCGACCCATATTGAGTCTATAATGGGGGCCTCGATATGGATGCTATAAATAGAGGATTAAGGTCTCTTGTAGCTGTTGATGTAAACCGTGAATGTATAGATACTTTGACCCATTCGAAGGTTCATATATTCAGAAAGCTATAGAAAGGATTTAGCGTGTTGTAGTGAGAAACTCTCGTGCAGGTGTCAGTGGATTGGCGCTCGTTTTAGCTTCAAAAAAATTGTTTAAATTCATAGAATCAAAATAAGGTAATTTCACATTTCTTTATTTTGTTTCATTTCCTGTTCGATCCGAGATATGTAAAGGCTTATGCTCAATACTACAGATTGACCTAAACTTGAGCTTCAACTCAATCTCCTATCATAATCATAATAACGCAAGATAGAAGTTGAGTGAATAAGCAAGTGAAATTTCACACATTCCTAGCCAATAAGAAAGTCTCAATCTTATTCCATTGAGTACAATTGAAGAAGAAGAATATAATATTAGTGTAAAAATCCCTAAAAATATAAACATCCAACTTGAAAATTTCTTTCAATGCAACTACTATCACTTCCTCATCGTATTTATAATTCTTTCCCATCGAAGTGTAATTTTTGTAAACATTGATTATGGTGAATACAATATAAGAAAAAAATGATAATCACAATGACATTCTTTCTAACTCATATGTCCACTCATCTTTCACTATTTTCTCACTTTGTATACTGCACATCTTTGGCAACACCAACTCATCCTAGCCATTATCAACTCTCCTTTTTTAATCAATGAAGGAAGATTTCTTTTTCGTTATTTTATGTGAACACTATTGGAAAATTGTCAACTTTCTTGCGAGGAAAAACCAAATTTTTTGAGTTTACTCGTTCATAAATTTTGAAGGCATCAAACTGTCCACTTCAGTAAATACATATCTGCGACTGTCCTTTTTGTGTTGAAGTGAGTTGTAAAGTTCAAATTTGAATGACTTAAAATTTAATTTTTTAATTTGAATTTGCTTAGAAACTAATCAACTTAATCTTTACTCATTAATTTTAGGTTTAGGTTAGAACGAGTTTGGGTATGACTTAAACCAAATTGTCATTTCAAAATTAGTAAAGGGAATCATAGAATCAATACGTTACAACTGAAAGTAGATGTCGCATTTTCATTCTCATAAAACTTTTGTTGCTGAGCAGTAAAGGATTTTATCCTAAGCTTTGATTATGCAATGTATTTTGGTATAGCTAACGTTGTAAAGAATAGCAATTGCATGCACATTACTCACGACCGTGTTTAACTACACCTTGAAGATGGTATGGCTAACTTCAAATGAGATCTACTGTACCAAGAACCCAATTCTTACCTTATGCCAAAAGATCTCGTTAACTTACGTAACTGGCACTATCATTAGAGCAGTAGGCCTCTGATTTCCATGACCTAGAGATTTCGTGTTTTGAATGGATTTGTGTGTTTCTTGTACAATACTCATCGGAGCTTTGTTAAAAGAGTAATGGAATTGAAAGATGTCCTCCTTAGGCCGTCTCTTTAACTCACCACATATCACCCACATATGCATATATCATACATATTAAAGAAAGAGGGAGGGAGGGTCTATTTATAGATGCTCTGCCTCCTAGCTTGCATCTTCTTCTTTTTTTTTAATCTTCTAAAGCATTATGTTGTAATAACCCTTTTAAGTCAGTACCACCTTACAATTCTCCCCCTACTGACTACATGGGATTTACTGTCATTCCTACAAATGATCAACAGAGCTTAAGCTTTTCCCTTTGTAGAAATTTTTTCATCATATCTGATATATTCTCATCCATATGAATCTTCTCAAGATGCAATAGCTTCTTCTCTAACTCCTCTCTGATCTAGTGATATCTTATATCAATATGTTTTGATCTTGAATGGAAGGAAGAGTTTTTCCCAAGGTGAATAGCACTCTAATTGTCACAAAACAGTCGATATCTATCCTATTGAAAACCATGTCCATCTAAGAACATCTTCATCCATAGGAGCTAAGAGCTCCTTACATGCTTTAGTTGCAGTAATAAATTCCGCTTCAGTAGTAGATAGAGCAACAAATTTAGGCAATTTTTATTGCCACAATACAGATCCCCTACAAAGATAATTAGGTAACTTGAAATAGGCTTTCTTGAGTCAACATCACTAGCCATGTCTGCTTCTGTGTAACCAACTAACACAGGCTTGGTAGTTCTAAAACATAATCATATTTTGGAAGTACCATGTAGATACCTGAGAATCCACTTCATAACACCCTAAAGTTCCTTACCAGTATTTGAAAAGAACCTACTCACCATTCTAATTGTGTGAGCAATATCTAGCCATGTACGTATCATAGCGTACATCAAACTTCCAACTAGGAGACTTTCATCATCTCTTCCTTCTCTTCATCCATTGAAAGGTATTGCTTAGTACTCATCTTAAAGTGATTAGCAAAAGGATAACTAATCGCTTTAGCTTTATCCATGTTGAATCTTTGAGGTACTTTCTCAATGTACTTCTCTTTTGACAACCATAATTTCTTAGTGCCCCTGTCTCTGATAATCGTCATACTAAAAATTTGTTTTACTAGCCCCAAGTCTTTCATGGGAAAAGACTTACTTAACTTCTTCTTCAAACTATTAATTCTATTGATATTTTGGCCAATAATCAATATATCATCAACATAGAGCAAAAGGATAATGAGATCATTATCAGAGAATTTTTGTACAAATCACAATGATTTGGAGTAGTCTTTTTATAACTTTGCTCCCCTATAGCTTACTCAAACTTCTCATACTACTGTCTAGGTGTTTGTTTTAAACCGTAAAGGCTTTTTATCAATCTACTTACATAGTCCTCTTTCTCCTTTTCCTTGAAACCCTATGACTACTCCATATATATCTCCTTTTCTAAATCTCCATGATTGACATCCAATTGCTTGATTTCTAAGTCTAGACTTGTTGTACTGTATGGATGAATGCCACTTTCACAATTAGTGAAAATATCTCAACAAAATCAATACATTTTCTTTAGTTGAATTTTTTAACAACCAATCTAGCTTTGAATATCGGATGAGGATTGTGTTCGTTATGCTTAATATTGAACACCCACTTATTTTTCAAAGCTTTCTTACCTTTTGGCAACTTCATCAACTTAAAAGTTTTATTCTCATGCAAGGACTTCAACTCATATTGCATGGCTTTTACCCATTTCATCTTATGTTCATCTATGATAACCTCTTAAAAATTCTCAACTTCTCCCCTATTTGTTGGACCTCAATTTTTAAGTGACATTTAGAATTATTAAATGAAATGGAATAAGTGTTTTTATGTAGGCATATGCTACAAGAAAATTGATGAGAAAAGAAATAAATAGTGAAAGTGTGAGAATTTGGAGAAATTTAGAAAGTTGACTTTTGGTCATAGAGAGTTGACTTTTTGATTTAGGCAGAATTTGAGAAAATGATCTGCATGAAACTTGTAGATTATGT
>JAOSBK010000004.1:15319631-15335117 GCA_027568895.1 Erythroxylum shatona
GATGGGGGTCAAACCCCCAACGGGTACGGGTATGGGGGTGCCAAAAAAATCCCCGACGGGTATGGGGGTGGGGGCGGGTTCATGGGGCAGGTACGAGGGATGGCATACCTGCCCCATACCCGCCCCGTTGCCATCCCTATGTATGATCTTAAAATTGGAGATTTCTTTGTCTCTCATGACGTGGTATTTTTATGAAAATAAATTTCCATTTACTAATCCTCAACCCCAGCAATGCTCACCTGTCTTGCTTCTTTATCGCCACAACTAACCATTTTTTATGCTGACTTTATGGCATAGGCTCTCTCAACTTTCAATGACTCGTTTCCTACATTACCTATACCCCCATTGGATATTGAAGTAAGGGGGAGTGCATCCCTCATAGCCCTAGTTGTTTCACATAATATTGACGAGAGGGTGAGTGATGTAACCCCTTTTACATCCTTTACTATTGAAATTCAGAAGCCTTTAGATGAAGCTCCTCACCATGGTTCTCAGGATAGGCAACCTTTTATTCATTTATGATATTATATTTGTTATACAACCCGATGCTTAAACCCTGTCTCCTCTTTGACACCACCTTTGTCTTCATCGTTCTTAGGCAAACCGTATCCTCTTATTAATTATATGACTTGCAATAACTTTTCTACTCCCTATCCTTGTTTCTTAGCAGCCATCACTGTAGGACATGAGCCTACAATATTTTCAGAAGTTGTTGGTGATGTTAATTGGCGTGAAGCTATTCGCAAGAGATAGAAGCTCTTGAGAAAAATGAGACTTGGGTAATTGAGGATTTATTGCTTAGTAAGAAGGCCATTAGGAGTAAGTGGGTGTAGAAGATCAAGAATAACTCCGATGCCACCATTAAGGGTCATAAGGCCCATCTCGTTGTTCTTGACAATAATCAAATGATAGGTATTGACTACAATGAAATGTTTACTCTTGATGCAAAAATGATTTATGTTTATGTTTTCTTAGTTATGGCAGTTATTCGTGACTGGGAACTATACCAAATGGATATTCATTTGGATAAGGAAGTATACATGATGCTTCCTCTTGGTTTCTTAGGTTCTTCTCATGCGAAAGTAAATCGTCTTTGAAAGTCTCTTTATGGCCTTCATCAAGCACCACGAAGTTGGTTTACTAAACTTACCACAACTCTTAAATCTTTTAGCTTCAGACAATCACATATAGATTATTCCGTCTTTTCTTTTCAGTCTTTTCAGCATAATGGTATTGAGCTTTATTTTCTAGTTTACGTTGACAACCTTATTATTGCAGGCAATAATTCTAATGCAATTGCTAATTTTAAAGCATATTTGGGTACTTGTTTTCATATGAAAGACTTAGGAGCCTTGAAGTATTTTCTTGGTCTTGAGATTGCAAATGGTCTTAACGGTCTCTTTATTTCTCAGCACAAATATACGTTAGATATTATTTTCGAAGCTAGTTTACTTGGTGCCAAACTATGTGACTTCCCTATTGAGTAAAACCATCAGCTTGCACTTACTCCTGGGCTTGAATTTGCTGAACCTGATCGTTATCAATGATTAGTTGTTGCCTCATCTGTTTGACAATCACTCATCCAGAACTTTGCTACGCAGTACATACTCTTGATCAAATTATGCAATGTCCCAAGGATGCTCATTGGAATGCTGCTCTTCATGTCTTACGATACCTTAAAGGGCATCCTGGTCAAGGGCTTATGATATGTCATGATGGTGATCTACATCTTAATGCCTATTGATATTCTAATTGGGCAATTTATTTGTTGACGCGATGCTCTATTATTGGTTACTGCATTATGGTAGGCATCTCTTCGGTTTCATGGAAGACAAAGAAGCAACCGAGCATATCTCGTCCTTTCGTTGAAGCTGAGTACCACTCTATTCCCATTACTAGTTGTGAGCTCATATGGCTTAAGTCGCTTTTTACTTCTCTTAGTGTACGTCATCCACGCCTCATGCATTGATTTTATGATAGTAAGGCGAATCTTCTCATAGCTACAAATCTTGTCTTTTATGATTGTACTAAACATATTGAAGTCGATTGTCAATGTGTGCGTGATCAGATACAAGCTGACAATATTGTCACTTTTTATATGTGGACCACGAGGCAACTCGTTGATTTTCTTACCAAGGCTTTTGGGAAACAACAGTTGCAATATCTTCTTTGCAAGTTGGGCATTCATGACCTACATGCTCCAACTTAAGGAGGAGTATTACAATAATTATGGAATAATGAGGTGTCCATATGTCAGGTATATTTGTAATATTCATAGGAGATTCTTTGTTATCTTCTGTAACTATTTAGGTCCTCTAAATTAGGAAGTTGTTGGTGTTGTATCTAGTATATATTTATGATTCCTTCAATAAGAAACACAAAAAATCATTCCCACAAAACTCTTTACAATAAGTTAGATGACATAGAAGTCCACTTTCTACACAAATATTATGCCTACTTTTTCACACAGCTTAATTTTTTTCCAGCAACTATGAAACTATTTGTAGTCTGCATGCAAAATAGAATTGTTTTGGGTTTTAAATGAGTAAAATCACATGGTTTTGTGAAATATGATCTTAATGTAAAAAACTTGCCAATAACGCGCATTTAAAACTTCAACTACGTACATTTTGAAGGTGAAGTCAATGCCACAAAAAGAATGGTTTGACTTTCACATTAAATAAATCGAAATAACTCATAAATTTTATTGAGAGATTAACTTAAAAGTAAAGGTATTTGCATTTGATTAGTTAGCTTAGTTTAATTGTAAAATAAGACTTAATCAATTTATCTACAACATTGTACGTCTAATCTTAAAAATATTGGTAGATAAGATGAACTTTGAGAAGGTGGTGGTCATCTGGTTATTAAACTAATTCAACTAATTGATTTAACATAATAATAGAAGTTGCAAATCTATGGGTGGACTATTAATTTGATTATTATTTTTAAAACAAAGTTATTGACTCACTTATTTAGGGCATAAAGAAAATGTTCCTTTGGCCTCCAAAACATGTGGTTGAGGTGACTTGTCATGTTTACAAAAGTTTGACCTAGAGTTCATTCTCAAGTAAAGGATGTCTTTTTTTTTTTTTTTTAGTTGCAAGTAAAGGATGTATTTTGCTCGGCACTAAACTAAAGGGAATATGGAAAGGTGGAGAACCCTCACCCTTGATGGACTGTGCAGGTTGTGTGATGCCATGCTTAACTCCCAAGGTAATCACATATTGCCCCAATAAAGCTAATTTGTTCATAAACAGTATAAAGGAAGGAAGTCGGGAACAGGAACAGGAGAAAAGAAATTTAATTAGAAGCGGGAAATTGAATACTGTTGAACCAGTAAAGTTGCTTTACATATCGTAAGAGAAGATCACCGACAACTTGAATTCTTTCCGCTAAACAAAGTGGGCCATCGGCAAATTACTTTGAATAATCGAAGTGCCCAGAACCAGAAGAATACAAATTCATCACAGCCTAAATTAGTCTTACACATTAACAAATAATTTACGTTATATAACAGTAATTTAGTCTTTATTAATGTTTATAACTATAAAAATCACCAGATTAATGACCATATCTTTTTTATTTCCATTAACTATTGCAGTAACTGATATAACATTTTATATTTGGGTACGTGATAAGTCTGTCAATTGGGTAATACACCTTGCATTATTTAATTTTATTGCTAATTAACCTGGTTGGCCATCTGAACTATATCAAAAGGTTGAATGCATACCCAATTCGTCCAACTACTATTACCATATGTATATATATGTCAATAGTGTTACATGTACCACTAATAATTATGATATCCCGCTAATATTATCACATTACCACAAGAAAAGGGTAAAGGTTGCTAAATGATTTGTAGTCACGCCCATTTCATACAGCGAAGCCCAGAAACCTAGCCCCTTATTACTTGCACAACCATTTCTAGGTACATGTTCTAGTAGAATTAAAAAAAAAAACAAAAATCTAATAAGATATCTTCTAGAATATTTGACACTGGACCTGCGTGCCTTAACTCATTCAGTAGCTAGTATTTGCAACATACTTTTTACAAAACTGTTTTCATTTTCAGTTAAAAAATACATATTTAAATTACACGATAATTAATATTACCATTCCACTAGATTTAAGCAATTTTCCTACTGCTCCTTAAACTTGAATGAGACATAGATTTCAAAAGAAAAATGTGTGAAGTCAAGAGTACAAGTCCCTTTTGTTCGGAAATGCTTTGATAGAATAAAATTAATATGACATAACTTCTGATAAACCTGTAGGCCATCAATTAAAGGTAAAAAGCTGAGTGAATCATAAACTTATGCTGTTCCTATATGCATAAGAGTCAACGTACCCTTTCTATTAGTAATGTGTGTCTTAATTAATATATTATCACTCCCCCTTCAAGTTAGATGCTTTTTTCAATTATTTTGAGTGGAATGGAAATAAAATATCAATCTACCGTTGAATCGGAATAGGTACATTCTCCATTGAAAATTGATCTAGGTTCAATTGATTCGTGTATTTATACACATTGATGTGTAATTTTGAAAGTGAGTTAAAATTAACATATTAAAATGTAGAGTATGTCTTTATCTTTGTAATCCATGTTTTTACTGTGTATTATATTAGTAGATCTTAATGAATTATCACATGTTTTGTCATAATGCTCCTTTTATTTGGATAGTCCTTTTTTGATATGATTAATTTGCTCGCATTCATAGAATCAAACTATCTTTTCATTTTCGAATTTTTGACCTCTCCACTTAGACGAGTCATTTTTTTCCTTGCCTTCTTTTACAATTCTAATTTTCCTTCACTTACACCTTTTAACTTGAGAGCTTTCATTAGTATTAACTCTCCATTAGTTGTGAGATCACAATGATGATGTCCTCCATGTCAATTGTCTCCTTATCCAATGTAAAAATGGTCATTAGATGTTTATCGAAAGAGATAAAGAAAAAAGTAGAATTGTTGTTTTTATCCTTGTCTATAATAGTCTTGAGCGTCAACAGATCACTAGCTATTTTGTTGAATGCATTGATATGTTGTTCCAAATTTGTTCTCTCATTTATCTTTAGCATGTATAGTCATTGCTTCATATACAACTTGTTTGTGAAATTTTTTTATATGTATTTGCTCTTTAGCTTCTTCCATATGTTCATATGGGATGAGATACCTATGACGTGGTATATGATCTTGTCTAACATACATAATTAAATAATTTCAGTTAGTCATGCTTACAACTCCCCTAATTGGGCTTATCCATATCTTCCAACTTATTCTCCAGTAGCCCTTTTACTAACCCTTTCTACACTAATCAATCCTTCACTCTTTGTTGCCATAGTAGTAAATTCCCAATTTTATTAAACTTTTCCACTTCACACCTTGTAACTAAAGTCATTATTGCCTTAATGTTATGTTAGATACTATTTGTTAAGAAATATAGTGCATACAACAAAGATATATTTGTATTGTAAGAAATAAACAAAAAAAGATTATAAGAAGATTTTTAACAAGGTACAGTTAATTGGGTGTACCTATATACTCGAGAGTCTAGAGTGGCAAATTTCATTTTATTGATCAAAGTTCTCTTTCTGTATGAGGAATACAAACTTGTTGTTGCTAGACTACGTTTATATAAGTATAACTACACTAATTGGTATAATTTAATACAACTTGTCCTTTTACTAAACCTAAACGAACTCAATCACAATTTTAACAAGTCCTATAATCCTCATTGATTTGAATTATATATAAAAAATGTATTTTCTTATAAGGTTGTATGTTGTGGATATGGTCTAGAATACAACTATGCCCATGTTGGGGATCTCACTATTTCTCTTCGTATATAGATATGAGCTCAACCACAACCATGTCCTTAGATTATAGTTCATCTCGCTTCTTTACACTCTTAAATATTCTTTAGGACATGCCCATCTTTCATAAAAACACTCTGCCAACCAATAAATTTATGTTTTGAACTTATGTCTTCACCTCTGATCATTAAAATTGAACACACCTTTGACCATGCTGATGTCCTATATCATAATCACTTATAATTTCTAAGAAAACACACATATTCTTGCTAAAATACTTTAAGATTGTAAATGTCCATATGAGTTATACATAACAATGTACATTTTCTCCAACATACGTCAAGAAATCGCACTTATTTACCTTACTTTGGTGATTCATCAAGGTCTACTAATATACTGCAAAGTGGGGACTTGAATTGCAACAATTGAGATATGTTGTATGTTTCAACCAATCGACTTTAAGAGTTTTGGATTCTTGATACAGGATGGTCACATCATATGACACTAAATAAGGATTAGTTGTTATCATATACATTAGGGAACTTTGAGCCTATCTAGTTTAGGGATCATAAAGCTTACAAAATAATTGGAATAAGATAGGTTAGGATTAAGATATTTTATGGCATTGTAAGCACGTTATGCAATTTCCAACATATACCAAATTTAAGGAAGAACCTAATCTCCTTAGGTACCTTATGAAAAATTTTGTCTATAAATTGAATAAAACAATGTTCATCATCATCATCATCACCCAGTCCGAAATTCCACAATGAAGTAGGGTCTGGGGAGGTCCGATAGTACGCAGCCTTACCCCTACATAGTAGAGAGGCTGTTTCCGGTAGACCCACATGCAAATGAGACAATATACGAATGATGCAGGTGATAAAAACAATTCATTAAAAACAAAAAATAAATGAAAATACAAGTAATGGAGAAATAATAATAATAATAATAATAATAATAATAATAATAATAATAATAATAATAATAATAATAATAATAATAATAATAAAATACTAATAAAAATTAAAGTAAAATCAAATAAAAATAAAAATAAAATTTAATTATTATTTTTAAAATAAAAATATATAAATTTAAAATTAAAAAATAATATCAATAAATAATAATGATTTATGCCTTTCTTTAATTTAATATTAGCATAATCCTTAAAGTGTTTCTTGCTTCATTCATTCGACAATAGCCAATGGAAATAATCACTGTTAGTTGTTCAGAGCAACCTAATGTAACAAAGATCATTGACTTAGTACATCTCACAACATCAAATGTTAAAATGCTGTAGCCTCTTATATTCACAAAGTCAAGGTTCCATGTAACTATCTTTCTATGGTGAGATTGATTACCACCATTAAACTATAATTTTGAAGCTCTGTCAGGGAAGTGTCCCTCCACATTCTTGAACAAATGCATGTCTTGAAAATGCATCTACCAATTACCATAAAGGGTCATAATTTGGATCACTTTCTTGAGGCAACAGTAAACCAATAAATATGTCAATATAACAACCATCTTTGGCAAGGACTTACTAGTTGGATAAATTAAAATCTTAAGAGAATAATCCAAGCCTAATACCTGGGAGAGAACAACATAAATGCAGGAAACAATTCATTTCAAAATTTGAAAACATTACATGGTTAATTTTCATTGCTAAATATAAGGCTCTTGAGTGATCTGGAAGGCAAACCATATATCAAATCTCCCAAGACAATCAGCATGGTAAATTCAACCCAGACTGACCATCTACTATCATGCCAACATCAACTCGACACTTATGATTTCTTTCTAAAGTATGAAGAATTAGAGATGTTTTAACTCTTCGTTGCTTCATCAAAGACCACCAATATTAGATATCATAAGAATTAAACTTAGACATTTAAAATACTAGTTTGCCTTATTTGGAGAGACAACAACAAAACAACCATTAGTATCACACAAGCCATATTTCTAAGAAAGGTTGAGGGTATACAGCACGAAAGAGGAAGATGAAGATATTCCTCAACTTACAGGAAACCCACAGAGATTCTAGTCTCATAGTCAAGACCATCGGACATTCCTAAGTCCCCTAAGTGATCACCAGTAGCACATTGGTTCTCTTTTTTATGGAGACATTGTCAACAAATAGGTCATCAGGATCACCAATTTGTTCGTGAATTGGAGCAGCCATGTCAAGAGCATGTTCATTTTTGTTTAGACTATGAATCAACCTTCCTGAAACCAATTTAGTTAAACTGAAAATCAGATTTTCTCAAGAATACAGTAAATTTTACATAAATGAGTCACCCTAATTTTTCAATCAAAGGTACAGAAAAAGAGTGCCAAATAGCATTCCTCCTCACCACATACTAAATTGTAAGAGTTTGTATCCAATCACAACCTAACCCTATTCATCTACAATAGCTAGTTTCTGCTGATTCAAATAGATATATAGAAAAGGAAGAACCATTGAAGACAATAAGCATGTCAGTTTTCAATTAAAAAAACATAGGCAAAAAAATGAAATTTCAATTTCTCTGAAGTAAAGAGATGAAACAAGAAGCAGAATAAGAAAGCTCGCATAGAAGTCTCAATCATGTAATAACTTAAGAAGCAGCACTACATAAAGAGGTCAGAACCTATCGTGAAAATAAAATTATGAGAAGTACGAAATCACACCTTTGAAGGAAATGAGTTGGCCGTCATTGTTGAATGCCATTCTGTTAGAGACAATCTTAACATTTTTAAAAGACTTATGAACTTTTTGCCGCAGAACCTGGTAAAGTTAAAAGAAGATACACCAAGGTGCAGGAGGTGTTAGAATCATACCTCAATGATAAGACAGTAAAACCATAATGCATGTGCTAAAAGCTAACCTCCTCTATGATATCTGCAAGTCCTGCTGAAAAAATGAGAACAGGAATGCCTCTTTCCTGAAAAAAGAAAGTCTCAAGGCAAAGAGAATAGCTGAGGCCGAATGTGACAAGAATAGTCTTAGCTACAAGAAAATAAAAACAAAAATATTCCTGAAAGGCAAGACATTTACCTCCAAAAATTCAAACAGTTCAACAACACCTTCCCTAAATGCAATTGCAGAACTTGCAACAGACTCCTTAATAGCATCATAAGTCAGGCCACCCTCGATTAATAGACCGTGGGTTTTGCCCCACCTAAAAATTCCATCATTCCATCAGCATCCTAAATACAATTGAACTTTACAGAACACCAAACCCACAACTTTTTCCCTATCCCATTTACCATATAGCACGTTAAGTTCGAATAGGTAAGTGTAGAAAGCCATGAACAGAAAAAAAGAAAACACAGAATCTCACATGGGTTTCAGCAATCATGATACGTAACAGCTGGTTTGGAGAAACATATACCATTCTTCCATGAGCTTAGTCTTCTCTTGGATTGGAATCACGGGAGAGAATTCCAAAGGATGGTAATACTCATACAGCGCTTGTCTCTTAGCATCATACTCCGGATTTCCTTGCCTCAACAGCCCATGACTAGCTACTCATTCCCATTCCAAAATACGGAAGGAAAAGCCCATGACTAGTCTATGTTAAAACAAATTAATAAAAGATTGATTTTTATAATTTTTAATACCATATAATTTTTTTTCCCTAAAAAAAAAATACCATATAATTTTTTTTTCAAATGAGGAGATATATAATAATTTCATCTTTTATGATATTTTTTTCTCTACAAATCTATATATGGAATCCGTAATCATATCCATGTGTTATGAGTTAAGATGCATGAATATCTGGCGAAATTAATGATATATTCATAATCCACTTTATCTTAATTAATGTTCAAAAACCAATTTGAAATTGTAAATTATGAGGCCAATGCAAAGATGAAATGCAATTAAGACATTTGTTTTTATTTTTACAAAGAGGTAGTGCTTCAACAAATTAAGATAATGGAATCATAAATCCTATTTATTGGGTAAAATACATTTTGTAAAATAAATGAATATATTGAATAAAATAAAATAATTTGAAATATTATTTTCTTTATTCATCGAAGAATTTGAAGTTTAATTTAAAAAGAAATTATTAAATAAAAATTAATCGATTTATTTTAATTTATAAAAATTTATTAATTTACAAAAATTGATCAATTAATTTATAAATTGATTAACAACAAGAATTATTAAAACAAATCGAACCCAAAATTTGAAAATAAAACTAAAAAATTAAATGATATAAGATTTTTATTGATTTAATTGGATTTTCGCATTGATTAAAATCATTATTCAAAAAACTCTATTCAATACATGGCAAATTATCCCAGTAAATGTAATAAATAAGACACCATATATAATATACATTTTTGCCATTTTAGCTAGGATTGAAGAAAGAATGAAAAAAGAAGGCAAATTATACCAAAAAATTTATTGTTTTGGACCCCAAATTCATTAAAGCAAATTGTAATGATGAGAAAACATTAAATCCTGGACTGCTTGGACCAAGAAAAATTAAAATCCTGAATTTTGTTCTCTAACTACGTTTTTTTTTCTCTCTTCATGTAAATTTATGGATTCTTCTTAAGTATTATTGTCAGATATTGAAAGAGAAATCCATTAATGACAATGTCAATCTTTTCAGAGAAGAGGAGGAGGATACCGTTTCATTCCTATAACCATTGTCGTGACGCTTACAGGAATGTTGTAACTCTCCCTCCTGCTCTTCCTCATCTTCCTGACGAAGTTGTTGAGCATGTTTTCAGTTTCTTGCCTGTTAAATATGCCAGGGAGCTTGGAGTCGTGGCAAAAAGATTCAGGAAAACATGGGTTCTCAGCAGAAACCTTTGTTTCGAACTGATATTTGTCAGGGACGATGAACTGTCCAGGTTTATAACATTTGTTGACAGGATTATCAAGTCTCATTCAGGGCCGAAGATAGACAGTCTGCGGCTGAATTTCGATCCGTTTGAGAGGGAGGAGTTGATTTGTGAGTGGCTCGAAGTAGCCATTGAAAAGGGTGTGGAAGAGCTTGATCTGGATTTCTTTACGGATGTTCCTTTCCAACTTCCATTGGAGCTCATTGACGTCGAGTCCCTGAAAACCCTGAAACTTACCTTTTGTCAGGTTAGTTATCCACCAAAGTTGTCAGGTTTGACTCGCCTGAGCACCATAGTCCTGAGGAGAATGTACGTGAACTCTAGGCTCATTGATGCTCTATTCTCGACTTGCTTCTTGTTGGGGACCTTGGATTTGATAAATTGTATTGGAATTGAAAGATTGAAAGTGCTTGCTCCGGACCAAAAAGGGTTCAGGACGTTGAAGGTGGTGAGCTGCAAGGACATAATAGAAATCGAGATTGATTCACCATCTCTGCGTGCATTTCAGTACTATGGAGGTGTTTGCTTCTTCAAGTTTACTGATATCTGCAATTTGAAGGATGTGATATTATATGCAACTCCTTCTCGAGGATTTGCTCCTCCATTGATGTTGAGGAAGCTTGTGTATCATCTCTCCCATATCTATGTTCTCACAATTTCTGCTACTGTTCTAGAGGTACATCTTTTGTTCTCCTTTTTTTTTCCCTGATATTAAGAGATCTGAAAATGAGTTGGGAAAAAAAAGGAGGATTAATTGCACCGAATTTCTCTTTTATTTGACCTTTTATTTTAATTTTTATACTTCAAAAATTATCTTGACTTCTTGGTCGATGAATAACATTAGGCTCTAAGTCCAAGAATTGTAGATGGCACATTGCATGAAATGCAATACTGTTTTCAGAACTTGAAAGAACTCCAGTTCTACTTGGAATGCGCTTCTTTCTGCAGCGTTTATGATATTGTCACTTTTGTCCACCATTGCCCGAGGTTGGAGAATCTTTTCATTGACGTAAGTAATCTAATCTGAACCTTCTGTAATTCCAGACCTAGTGTAGTGACTCGAAAATAATTAACATCAAGAAATGGCAGCTATCGGAATATGGTTTCCAGGGAAAACATTTCTGGGAATTGCACCAACGTTTGAACTTTCAGCTCTTTCGTCCATCTCTACCTTCATTGAAGTACGTCAAGCTGACAGGATACAAATTTGATAGCTATGAACTGAAGCTGGCAAGATTTTTCATGGCGGAGGCGGTGAACTTGGAGAAGCTAGTTCTGGTCACTGCAAAGGGTATACGTCACAGAAGTTTGAGGGCTGAAATTCAAACTCACAGGCTTTTTCTTCGGCATTGGCAAGCTTCTGAAATTGCCCGCATTGAGTTCTTCGAGTGTTTGAAGGATATGATTTCTCCTCGCCCTCAACACTCGATCCATCCTAAGCTGTGGCACTAATCCTGAAATCAGGACTTTGTTTTTTCAGGTATTCTTGTTTTTCAATTTTAAATTTGGAATAAACCTTGCTCCAAAGGCCAACGGACAACTTGCAAACAAATTCTTGAAAAAATGAGGATTCAAACATTACTATGATTTTGTTAATTGCTATGTACATTACTAGTTAGGTCGATGTTCTTCAGAATTATATCAAAATTCAATTATGTAATTAAAGAGATAAGTCTCTTTCAAACTTTTCTTAAAAAAAACAGATGAATGTTACTATGATTTGGTATGACCAATACATTAAAATGTGTTTCGTCCTAATGTTTAAGGCAACATTACCAAGTAGTTACAAGAGAATAGAAAAGGAATTGTGTAAACTTCTTATTACAGTTACTTAAACATGGGTTATTTGGGAGCCGTCTCTCTATTGATTAAAGATAAGACTGCGTATTATTAGACCTATCTAAATTTTGCATATAAGTAGAATTCACTTAATTTTTAAATTATGGTATAATCTTTTTACTTTTTCATTACTGTTCACTTCTACATAACTATCTTATTATGATTGAGTTGAACTTTTTATTACAATTAATATATATATACGTGCAACCTCAAAGAATTAAAATTTTTTGAAGGAATTATTTTATCAATTACACTACTTTTTGATAAAAAAATATTTTTGTTGTAATGCTATAAGAATGTATAGGAAAATGGATGAGTTGCTCTTGTCAAGCCAAGCTTAGGGATGACAATGGGTAGGGCTCAATTCTCATATTACTCTACCCATATATATATCCATTTTTTATGACTCAATTCATTATTCATTTAAAATCTATCGATTATTACGATTTACTACTCATATTCAAATTCACTGAATTGTTCGAGTTTTTTGATATCCATCGGATTGTATAACACATAAAAATATAATTTCTAAAAAGAAAATATAAAGAACAGATTTTGACAAGCACTCCAAATTAAAATTACTTTAATAATAACAAGTTAAGATTTTGATTTATATGTCTTTAAAAAACTATAAAATTGGAATAATAAAAATCATAATGTCTAGTGCAAAGACAACATATATTTTTCATAACCAAAAACTGAAATAAAAACAAAAATATTCAAAGCTTCAAATTATCTTTGCGTGAAGTTCAGAATATTCAAAACTCAATCTCCATATTATTTGCATTATTATCATCCTATAAGAAAATAAAATATGATGAAAAAGGTAAGGACTGAGGAGTAAAGTGAAAATTTTAAAGTTGTTTCTTCTCAGAAAATATTAATATTTTATTATATTTAACCATAAATATTCAAGAAAAAAACAGAAAAATAAAGTTAATAGAAAAAGATAGGGTATGGATATTCATCGGTTTGAGTTATCACTAGGCTCATATCCAAATCTATATCCAAATTCAAATCTATTTTTCAACATCCATTTAAAATCTACTTTTTTAACTTCCGTGTTTATTTTTTCAGATTGGTGATGCAGATATTAATCAGCTTGAAAACTCATTGTCATCCTTAACCAGCCCTTTTCTTCAACATGAACTTGACTAAACAACATGATTCCAATAATGTTGTAAAATTAATGGAATCAACTTCAAAACAAGCGAAATCCATCTTTCGAATTTGAATTAATTTAACAATTCAAATTAAACAAAAGTTACTTTGCTAATTTTAAGATATATATTAAAAGCTCTTAATGTTATTTATTGTTGAAAAAACGAGATATATAATAAATATCTTAACCATTGTGATAATTGATTAAACTGATTTTGAAATAGGCCAAATCGATTGTTTAAATTTGAGTTTGATTCGCCTTACTAACTTAAATAGCCGATTTGTCAATCCTGAGATTACACATTAGGAGCTCTTGTTGCTACTGATCTCATAACCCTTTTGAACCTATCGAGAACCATTGAGTACTATATGCATGCGACTTGGTAAAAGCACCACGAGGGGGAGGAAGGCCGGTTTGTGCTTGTCGCCTGCCATTGTTAAGCTGTTAAGCTTCAGTCATGGCAGCTTGCTTATGTTCGTTGGCAAGAGACACAATAACACGTGACAAAGAACAAGACATGTTCTAAATGTGTGTGCTTTTTCCTATGAATGCAACCCCAATTGAGTTCGGAAGAAACTATGAAAAACTCTTAATTTCTATTATATTTTTTGTCTTGAAGTTACCATCTTTGTACGCTAATTGACTTTTCTTTTAATTTGTCATTTTTTCTGTCTATTAGCTTGACAATAGAATATATATATATATTACAAAGTGAATGAGTTCTAATATTATCAAAAGTTATAATTTATAAGAATTGGTTCATTTTTACTCGATATTTAAAAAATAAGATTGAAAATTAAGAGATTTAAGGTTTAAAAATTTAACCAATATTAAGCTGTTATAAAATTGGCATATAATTAGTTTTAAATAATAAAGATTATTAAAATAAATCTAACTGAAAATTTAATTAATTTAATATTTTTACAATTAGACGAGTTTAAATTTTCAAATCATTGATTTTTATTATTAAGAATTTAATTATAACAAGTAAGAGTACATCACCGTATACATCACCGTATTTGACTTTTAAAAAAAGAATTTCAAATGAGACATAATTATCATTGTCATTTTAATTATGAGATTATTAAATTCATATCATATTTAAATTATGAGTGAAAATTCAATAAGACCCTTTTATAAAACATCAAGTAGGTGGATAATAGTCAAACAAAAATAAATAAATACACTATATTTTTTTTAAACTAGAATTTTTCATGTTGGTAAAGGAAATCAACTAAACTTGGCAGTGTTCCTTTGAAATAAAAGATAAAGTTTTAAAATACCATCGGATTAGAATTACAAACTATATAATTAATCCTAAGAAATATAAATATGGTTGAGTTATAGACTATATAAATCTATCATCATGAACAACATCTTGCACGTCTTCTTATAAAGTCTCATTTTAGTGTTGAAGAAGTCTTGAAAGAGTGAAGGGCGATGGAGAAATCGATAATCACAAACCATCGAAAGCTGTTTTGGTTTATTCTTCTCCTTCCCTTGTCTTTGCTCTTCCTCTATGGATCTCACCAATATTTCTCGTCTCTAAATGGCCGAAATACTCATTTCTCCTTCTTGTGCACTAGCCTGGCGGGTGTCTTGAAACCATGTTCACTTGGTGTAGCTCAACAGTCCAGGAACCAATCTGATGAACACTCCGAGTCTTGCTCAGGTCGCTACATATATGTTCATGATCTTCCTTCTCAATTCAACGGTGATCTACTCAGAAACTGTAGCTGGTTGCTTAGACCCTGGTATGACATGTGCCCGTACTTGACAAACTCGGGTCTTGGTCGTCAGGTTGAGAATTCTGAGGGT
>JAOSBK010000004.1:15339512-15359164 GCA_027568895.1 Erythroxylum shatona
TCGCGCCCGCGGGAGTGATGTTTCGCGCCCGCGAAGGTATGTTACTCAGAAACTTGGATTGTTCGTCTGATTGCACTGTCGCGCCCGCGATCGTGTCACCTCGTGCCCGCGAGCTTTGGAGATTTCCATTAGAGTTGGAAATTAATAAGAAATGTTATTTGTGTATAGGAAAGCAAGCCACGGGAAAATGGTGATTTTTGACATAATTGGGGGTCGAATCTAGTTTTGTGGTCTTCATAAGAGTTGTAGATCTGAATGTCTTCTTTCTAATGGTCTCAGAACGAACTTGATCCGACATCTACGTAAAAAGTTATAGTATTCGCGCCAAAAGAGTTTCAATTTGATTTTGGGTGTGAACATAGTCTACTAATTTGGGCATAACTCCCTCATCCGACCTCCAATTGAGGTGAGACTTGGACCAATGGATTTCTAAGATCTATATCTTCCTCTATACAAAAATTGGTACAAATCGGAGTCAAAGCGAGAAAGTTTGCATGAAAGTAAGTGAGAGGTCGGTTAAGAGAGCATGTTACGGATATGAACTCTTTTAGGTTTTTGAAGCATATCTTGAGTTATATAACTCCGTTTGAGGTGATTCTTGCTTCGAAACGAACTTGAGGCTTAAAGGTATAATCGATATGAATTATTCAATTTATGATTTCGGTGTTTTAGTAGTGTGCGCTCGCCACCTTTATGGAATTGCAGCAAATCGCACAGCAAGGGAATTAGCACAAGGTTTCAGGGCTACGGAAGTTGGGCTCTGGGAACGGGGTCCAACATATAGGCATGGTAATGAATCAAGCCAAGCCTACCTAATCCCAATTAATTTTTAAAAATTATTATGTGAAAATTTTAGGTTTTGGGTTGGGGCGTGGTCAACTCAAATTAGACCCATTGACTTTGAACCAAGCTGAGATTTTTTTTCATCCTTAATAGTATGAAATTTACATGTTTTTACATAATTATTTTTTAATATATTCCTAAAACAATTTTCACTAGCAAACACAATTCACAATTTATATTGTTCTAACTTTTTAATCTATTTCAACATTTATACAAATACAAATTCTAATAGTAAAGGCTGTAGGAATATAAGAAGATAAAAATTAATATTATTCAAAAGAATTATATTATAGTGTGTCGAGGAGATCGCTGACATTATTAAACCTTATTCTATGGGTTGCTTCAGCTAGTATTTAGCTACTAGAAACTTGACTTTTAAGATGAGTATGTTCATATTTTGTAATTTTTACTGAAGTTATATATCTAATCAAGTTACTTAAATTAAAATTGAATTTTTGGAAGTTAAATAAATTGTATTTCAAAAAAAAGCTAGCTAAACCCTTACAACTGTGAACTACAAGATAGAAACTAAGCTTCTACACAAAAGGAGAAGTAGATACTTAGTTTTGGACTTTAAACTGTTTAACAGGTCACAAACTAAAATCTTAGGACCTAGTTTAAGCACCATGTTCCTTACATTGTTACTAATTGGTCTATGGTAGATGTTAGAGATAAGAATCTCCCTAATCCAATGAATCAACTTACAAACTAAGATTTATTTATCTAGCTCAGGTTTGTTGTGGACTTGATTGTTTTTCTATCTCTCTCTCTCTCTCTCTCCAAATGATGTAAACATAACAAGTGAAAGCTGTTTTAATCATCATTAAGTCATTAGTCAGCTTTTTGTTCCATTTATATGCCTATTGAATGATTTATTCCCAATTACTTACATTACAAAATATATTTATGGTGTGTTGAAGTTTATATTAGATTATTTAAATAAAAGAACATCAATAGAATAAGTGTGGGATTGACTCTACTTCATCTTTCTTTTTCAAACAGGAAAGAAAAAATTCATTAATAAAAAATGTAATTAGGAGTTTACAAATGAACAAGGTCCCTTTAACACAAGTTATATGTAGTGATTTTTAATTTATCAAAAAATAAAAAGTAATCGATATTAAAAAAACTAGATAATGTTGTTGTTGCTAGGAATGTTGATAAAAGTCATAAGCTTTTTGATGCTGTCGAGAGTTTCAGATATGAGAATGTTTATAGGCTTGGTCTTGGATTCAAATTGGCTTATATTTCTCTCTTTCTATATTATTTGTAAACACATGCTAACAACATCAATATAAGTCAAATTCAAGGGTATTCTTTGAGCAGCTAACTGCTGAACGACACACTGGAGAAAGTATTAACTTGGTAAGGCCAACAGCAACTCAATTGAATAGCTTTCCATATTCGATTAGTCACCTCACATATGAAAAATAAGTGATCTCTTGTTTCTTCTTGAGTTATACAGAAAGTGCAAAATGCTTTGATGTTTAAGTATTTAATTTGATCAACAGTATTCAACTTGTTTTGTATAATGACCCATAAAAGAAAAGAAATTCGATGTCATCCCACTTCTAGTTTCCTCAACCGTAACAGATCTCTTATGAATTTATTTGATAGTTTGTGAGTTAAGCTGTTATGCTAGAAGAAAATATTTTGATTAACAGAGGGAGGATAAGGAGGTTGTAAAAAGGGGATTTATATAATACAAAAAGGGGATCTAAAACTTGAATTCTATCCTTGGTCCAAAGTCTAGCTTTAATACCAAGCTAGCATATAAATGCAACTTTAAGCACGATAGACTAAAACTAGATAAGATTGTCCCATCTGACTTTGGAGGAGTGAGGTCTCAAATGTTCTATATAGAGTGAAGATTCTATGGATTTCAATTATATATCCTTGATTTCCAACTTTTTCTTTATGTTTTATATATTTTTTAATATTAGCTAAAACCTTTGTGGGATCTAGATTAAATGAACCATGGTATGCATCTTGTAGTGACTTTATTCTAATTTGATTTTTTTATTCATTAAAATTCAATTATGTTTTCTTATTTATTGTTTACTTGATAATACTAGTATGTTTATTCATCTATGATTTCATGCAAGTGAGATTTAGAAATCTAATGTATAAATAGGTCTAGCATAATTAAAAGGAGTTGTATGTAAACTTAGAGATTAGTCAACATAAATCCTACGAATTAGGGTCAAACCCAATAGTGAAACTCATAAATCAATTAATGAGATTCTAAAATTAATGAGATTCTAAGGATATTAAATAAAAAGAGATTTCAATTAATAAAACTAGGATTAGGTGTTAATATCCTTGAGAAAGATACTAGCATAATTTAGGAAGTTCTATCGTCCTATAAACTTGAGATTTAGTTGATGCGTGAAGTCTTAATTGCATTAGAAGTCATAAGAGGATTCAAATTCTAGGTACCATTGTTTTATTGGTTTATTTTTCATTCTTTTTTATTCTAACTTCTTGACTGTTTTGACTTATTCCTAATTTATTTTCTTTCATTTTATGTTTGAATTATCACCATCACCTTAATTGTTGGTTAGATAATAGGAAAAGAGTCATTGCTAGTACTCATAGTCTCTATGGGATCGACAGTTAGTACTCTAAGCCCTATATGCTAAAACAACAGGTGCACTTGCTTTACATACCCTATAAACAAAGGAATTGAGTTACATACATCATATACGAGAGTTCACCATATAGCTTGATCTTGAAAATCCTAAGTCAATTTGTAACTATAAACTAGATAAAAGAATGTTGATGTTGCATTTGTTGCAATGAAATACCTGACATGTAACATTAAAAAAAAGGCTTATAACAAGGAAATTAAAAAGTTGCAATAATTAATCCATGGAAATTTCAATAATAATAAAGCATACAATGATATGCAAGAGCTTCCATAATCACAAAATCAAGTTAATTAATACAATGTCATTAATGCCATATGTTATTAAATTGCATGTATACATCTATGATATAATCTAAACTTTTTTGAACTAAAATAATCTTTCAAGAAAAATGCATGCTTCTATTTGAAGACAAGTGATGTTTGAGTTAAGTTAACAACTTTTAAAAGTCAAGAAAGGTATAATCAAAATGTTTCAATAGAATTCCAACTATAGTTCATAAATATTAGCGAAAATATTTAAACAGAAGTCTGAATATAGTGCAGAATGATTAGAAGAAATAAAAACAAATTACATAAAGTACCATTCCTAATTCCATATTGATGAATGGAGTTCAAAAGTGCCTCACAAGCTAAAACAAGAAAGTATAATCTAATATGGAATGACACTCAACATAGTTTGAGTAGGATTTATTAAAGCTAGGATTTTAACACTTCTCATCCTATAGTTTTTATATTGAAATAATTAATGAAATTTCTTTCTTCTTAAGTATAGTTTGACTTAAAAATCCTGAGTCAATATATAATATGGGTTAAATTTTCCTACTTTTAGACACTGAAAATTGATGAGTTAATGCCTTGGAAAGGCTAGCTATCTTATCATAAATTTTCTCTTCATAGCACAATAAAACCTCATTCAACTTAATAAAGCATCCTAGTAAATAATTATATTAATAGTAATTAATCACCACACAACAAATAACATGCCAATATTAGTGGATTATAATAATCTAACATTCAAGAACAACTTAGATGAACAAATTACAAAGATGCTTCTCCTTTTTATAAAATAAAAGTTTTATAATAAGATAATTAAGTACCTAGTATATCAATGAAGATCTAAGTGTAGTCCTAGAAGTTTTAGCTATACAAAATAAATTTTACTTTTAGACACTGGAAATTAATGAACTAAATCCTTAGAAAGAACATATTTCAAGCTAGATTAACATACTTTTTCTCTTTATAGCACAAAGAAATCCCATTACTTAACAAAGCATCTTAAGATATAATTATATCAATAATATTTAATCTTAATACAATAAGTGTTTTGCCAATATTAGTAGCTTATAGAGGAAATGGTATAATAATCAGTTTCTAATAACTAAGATCATTTTATTACAAACCCAATATTAACTTAAAAGCACAATATAAAAAAACTATAGACTTGTCAATTGGGCAAATGCATCCATAATGACTAAGATGGATATCTTGTATTTGAAAATTAGTAGCTTGCCCTATCGCTCCTCCAGGTCCTAAATAATTTGATTTTCTCTCATAAACTATTTACTAATCATTACTAGAAATTAAATGAATTCTTCCATCATTTCTTTGGTAACTTTCAAATCGAATTGGACAATGAAATGATTTGTACAAGTTATACCTTTCGTCACCATAAAGAAGCATAACTTCTTTAAAGATTAACCTGAAGTAGGATGTTTAATAAATTAAATGTGTAGAAGTTGACATAGGAATTAAAATGGTGAACAATAACTTACCTTTCACCAAGAAAACCAAAGATTAAGAAAAAGTGAGAAGTTGCTATAATAAAAGTAGACATATTAACTTTAAATTCTGTTTCTCAACACATCTCGCCATTGTCACAGTTTACATTGCACAAAGAAGACTAAATATTGAACACTTTGATTTACCTTAACAACTTCAACTAAACCCATCTAACTTACTGTAGCATTGCCTTCTATAGTTTTCCTTAAAAGCTTCAACTAAACCTATTTACTTGCAAAATTGTCTTCTATTATTTTCCCTAATACTTCAACAAAACATATCTTTTATAACAAATTCAACTATTCTAATCACTTAAATGCACTTGTCAAATATATTTTATTTTTATAATAGGTCCAACTATTTAATTTTTTGGAAGAATCTTTGATTTGTTAAAAATAACACATATGCTACACTAAAATATAACAAGATCTAATATCGAATTATATTTAACAAAAATTGAGAATTCATTTGGAGCCAACTTCTCTACTAGTTATGGGTAAGGTTGCATACTACTAAACCCCTCCAAACCCCACATTGTTGTTGTTGTACAAATTGAGAATTTAAATGTTTAAGTGTTGAAAAATTGTTAAACTACTTTTAAAATTATGTAAATTAAAATATCAATTTCACATTATAAAAATATAAAATAAAGTATTTGATATTAAGATAGAGAGTAATATACATTCATAATACTAAAAAGTAAATCTAAGAGACAAATAAAGTAATTGATTTTCTATTTTTAAATATAAAAATGTTAAACACACCCAAATATATAAGATATGAATAATGAAATATTAAATGTTGCAACATTATTTATTTTTAATATTTTAAATTCAATCTCCTCCTATATATAAAACCAACTTAGATCATCAAATTAAATACATAAAATACGAGTAATAAAATGTTAAATGATGGAACATTATCTGATTTTTAACATTTTTAATATAATCTCCTTCTATATATAAACCAACTTAGATCCCATCATTCTCTCTACTTTCCCTAGCTTTTGCTTTGCTATCTGTCATGGGATTCACCTTTAGCTGCTCCCTTATCTTCCATTTTTTTTACGTCCTTACTTGATCTATTATCTTATCCCCTAGCTCGGTTGGTAAATTTGTTCGTCATCAATTCCATACTTTATGATTCCCTTTCTTTGTTATACTTGTTTCCTTTTGTTCTTAACTATACTGTCTCTCCTTGGTTCCTTCTCACCGCCTATAACAAAAAAGAGCTAGTCAATAAACCTATTGTATCTACTGGCATCTCCATTCTGATTCTACATACGAAAGGATTGAGTAGTCATCAACTACCTTAAGGCTTTTCCTGCTTAGAACCCCATACCAATTCTAGTAATAGTTTTTGAACCTTTTATCATCGAAAGTTCTCTGATTGCCAATAAATTAATAGAGACAAGAAAAACTGTCATATCCTAGGATGAAATATCTATTCCACCCTTAACATCTTTAACTTTATCTTAAGTTGAATCCAAAAATTTATTATCTATAATCTCTTGAAAACATGTTGTAGGGGAGGAGAGTAGCAAAGTTCTGAAGTAACATTGGAAGAAGGAAAAAGTATTTTTATGCCTAAGATGAACATACTAAAGGAAGGAGTAAAGGCTTGGGCAACTACTCTGGTAGTTTTTTTTATCAGAAATGACTACCCTTTTCTAGGGGTTACATACTAGTTTATAAAAACGTAGAAAACGAAGGGTAGTTTAGAGATTATGCTATCGAAAGACAACCTTATCTTATTCAAATTTAAGAGTTAAGCATATTTTATAGAGGCAGGTCTATGGCATATAATTGTTCAACCTCTCTTCTTACAATCATAAAAGGCGGACATGAAGTTAGAAAGCTTAAGACATGATAAGCTTCCAAGATGGATTAATAGGCATAGGATACCTCTAGAATATTGTACCATAGAGGGTCTAATAGCCTTAGCACACTACCTAGGAGTTCCTTTTACATGGATGAGATGACATTCACTTGAAAACACATTGGATATGCGGGAATTTGTATGTAGGTCAAATCCAACAATCAACTACCAAATTATATTCCAATACTAAGCTTGAGAGAGGAAGAAGAACCAGTTGAGGACTCAATTAGAGTATCCTACCAATAGAGACATTGGCAAATCCCATAGAGAAGTTTTGGAAGGAAATGTGAAGAAGATTTAAGAAAAAAGACTACTTGGAATTTTTGAACCTAGAAAACAAAAAGCAATAGGATGAAGAGGCAAGGAAAGAGTTGATTAACTACAAGGTAAAGTATTCCCCCAGTTTCCTGAAAACTAAATAAGGGAAGACCCTACAGGTAGTAATAAGGAAAAGCATGTTGACATCATTGCCCTAGATGTCTCCATAAAGGGCAAGGAGTCTCATACCTCTATAGTAGCATAAATGGAGAAGGAGACCCTAACCAAGAAGAAGGAAACTGAGTAGGCCATTAGTAACATGGTTGAAAGTTCTAAGCTAAAAGACCTTATGGAAGGAATAAGTTTTTAAAAGGTCACTAAAGGGAGATCTATATAAAGAGAAGGAAGGGAGGTCTAGTTCAAAATCCTTCCCAATGTCCATAATAACATGGAATATAAGGGGCTTAAATAGCCAATAAAGAAGTAGGCAATGTTTGACTTCATTATCAATAATAAAATGGTAGTTATAGGAATCATGGAAACCAAGTTATGAAATAAAAAGCTTCTAAACTTAAACTTATAAGAACTTGGTGGCATTTTATCTGCAACTATGATTACCATTAGTTTAGTAGGGTAATAATTAGTTTTGATGCAAGAAGGGTCAAGTTATAAGTCACTCACTTTAGTGATCAACATTTGCACATGAGAATTTGTTTTTTAAAAAGAAAATGAAAGAGACGGAGTTAACTTTTGTATATGACTCCAACTTTAGTTTTCAAAGGGAAGAATTATGGAAGCATTTGCAAAGCATTAAATAGAACATATAAAGCCCTTAGGAGGTTTTAGTCTTTTAGGTGATTTTAATAGGACATTATAGTGGTCTGAATTTGAGGAAAATTCCAACCTGAAAAACCTTTTTCATGGATTTTAATTACTGCATCGTAAAGACGGGGCTCACAGATCTTAGTTTTTGGGGGAGGAACTTCACTTAGAGTAACAAATGAGTATCTAAATGGTTTATCCATAAGAAATTAGATAGAATTTTAGTGAAAAGGAATTGGTTGAATAATTCTTTTAATAGTAAAGTTAATTTCCTAATTCCCAATATCTCAAACCATTCTTCTATATCGGTCTAAAACATATTCTCCTAGGAGAGACAGTTTTTCCCTTCCATATATAATAATTTCTTAGGGGAATTGGAGGGATTTAGAGAGGCAAAAAGGAAAGCTATGTAAACTAAAGTCTAAGGACATAACACAGTTATTTAATTTGAAAAATAGGATTGCGTAAAAACTAGCTTAAAAAACTAAAGAAAGAGGTCAATACATACTTCCAATTCAGGATTAAGGAGTCTAAAGGTCTTTTCCAAAATATTTGGAGCAAGTCTATGAAACCTCAGGGGATAAATGATGGATGGATTAGGAGAAATTTGAAATTGATAAATACAACAAAGATATGTTAATGCATAACTTTATCTATAAACAAAGATCCAAAGTTACTAGGCTAATAGAGGGATAAGAACAACAAGTTTTATCACAATGCTGTATTGTTCAAAAGGAATAGAAATAATAAGGTTAACTCTTTACTAGACCAATATGGCAAATTAGTGTCATCACAATAAGGATTAAATGAACTAACCTTTGACTATTTCAAGGAAACACTTCGTACTGAAGTTAGTGGCATCTCAACTCCCTTGTTGCTAAAATCCTTTATCGCTCACAACTTTTCAGATGAAATGATTTAGTTTCTCAGTGCTTCTTTGGACTCAATGGAAATAGATAAAGTAATGTTTGGATTGAACCCTGAAGGGATTCTAGGGCTCAATGGTCTGAATGGGAATTCTTTTAGCAAGCATGGGTGGAAGTTAAAGATTTGGTTATAGAAGTAATCTAGGAAATCTTTAAAACAGAAAGCGTCTCAAAGTTATCAATAAGACATATGTAGCTTTAGTCCTTAAATGTTTAAACCCTACTTTCTTAAGAGAATACAAACATATATCGTACTGTAATGTCCTATATAAAGTTATAGCAAAGATTCTTGCCAAAAGGTTGAGAAAAGCCCTATTTTCCATAATTAACCCAGCTTAGGTGGCATTTTTGTAAGGCAGACACATAAGAGATACAATCTTACTGTCTTAGGAGTTGTTTAAGGGCTATTCTAGGAAGGAAATACCAAGAAACTATGATATCAAAATAGACCTACACAAGGGATATGATACCCTAAGCTAGTATTTTATAAAGGAGATTCTAGAGGTTTTCAATTTCCTTAAAAAAGTTTAGAGGTTGGGTAAACATATGCATTACTTCCCCATTTTACTCCATACTAATAAACAAAGAGACTACAAATATATTCCAAGGTAAGAAAGGTATTAGAAAAATAGACCCCTTTTCCCTTTACATATTTGTTATAGCCATGGAAGTATTGTGAAAGCTGCTAATTAAACTACAACATTGATCAGGACCTTACTTTCCACTTCTATAGTAGATGCAAAAGGTTGAAAATATCAAATTCGTTGTTTATAGATGATCTATTAATATTTGTCAAGGTAGATGACATGTTAGTGTTCCTTCTAGTGAACGCACGAAATACTTTCATGGATTTTTTAGAGCTAAGCATCAATAAACAAAAGAGCTACATCCTGATCTCTAAAAGTGCAAAACATTTATCCTTCTAGTTAACTACAATTACAAGTTTGCAAGTGAAATAACTGCCCTTTAAATACCTGGGATTACCTATAACCCCAACAGCCTATTTGGTTCAACTGTTGGAATGGATAAGGAATGGAATGGTAATTCTTAGGAATAGAATAGATGAGGAATATAATGAAATGAGTTTTACTTTGTGTGATTTACTGCTAGAGAATTTCTATGCAAATGTTTGGTATGAAAACGTAAACTTGGAATGACAAAGGAATAACTAACAAAAAGACTAAAATATCTTTTATAGTCATCACTAACTACATTATTACTACTACTACTACTACTACTACTACTACTACCATTGCTACTACTACTACTATTAATTTTCTTCTTCTTATTATTATTAACTATTATTATTTTTAACCAATCAGTTAAGTAAATTTTTTATTTACAACCATATGTATGACCATCCATCTTTCTCTTTTCGATGACAAGGAAAACAATTTGTTGATTTAGCAAATCAAAATCTAGTAGCAATGTCGTCAATGAATTCTAGTACATAGTTAAACTTGATTTCGAATCTTGTGAGCATTATGCTTAACATTGTGCTTGTCATGAAAGTAAAATTTGCAAAAATAAAAGAAAATCGTTTAAGTGAAAAACAATGAATCTCTTTCTCGTAAAATTAGATGAGCTTTTTCTTTCCTTTTTTCTCCTCTTTACTTGAAAAGATGAAAGTTACAAAGATCAACAAAACTTAGTCCCTCATCCTATCGAAACAAAATACAAACATAACTCCAATAAAACCCCCCACATAATCAAAACCCATCAACAAAAACACATCATCCAATCGAAACAATATGAATAACTTACCCAAAAGAGATGACAGATGGTAAAAGGCTGGGTTGACTTGAATAGAAAGTGAAGTTTCAGGAGAAGAGAATCATGAAGTTGGGAGAGTGAAAATGAAGTGGTGAACACAGAAGTGAAGGATAAAAAGAAGTGCTTTTCCTAACCAAACAAAGGCGTAACTAGGTTTTAAGAATATGCCAGGAACAAAATACTTATTCCATCGAACCAAAATACCACAAGGAGATTGTTATTCAAAGAATGTGCTCCTTTTATTGAAAAGGTGTACAAGAAATTGAATTCTTGAAGCAATCTACATCAATCTATTATTGGCATTGTTACTTTTATTAAAGGCAATTATCAACAATATACATATATATTGGAGTTTCCATTTTTGCTTTGCTAAAGGTCTAATTAGAGCAATACAGAAACTGATAAGGCAATCTCTTTGGGTTGGAAAGATAAACAGAAGATATAAAGCAAAGGTATAGAATGGAAACAATTTTGCAAAGATAAAGAGAAAGGGGGGTTAGGGATAATTCCCATCAGCATCAGCAACAAAGTAGCCACGGCAAAGAGAATATGGAGAATTCTAATAAACAAGGAGAATAATAAATGCACTTTGTTATTGCTGTCTTTGGTGGCTCCATAATCGTGTATTGGATTTTGCTTTACCAAAAATTAATGCGCACTTGGTTATTGTTCTTCTTTTGGTGGTTGGAGAAATTTAGAGTTCCCATAGTACTCAGCCGTACCCGTAGATCACTTCATAAAAGAATCTTTTTAACTTTCCTTTAATGTAAATCCTTAAATAATTAGCCAACAAAAACTTGTCGAATCAATAACCAATTCCTGTAGTGTTGGCGATTACTCAATAGACTTGGAGCATTTTTATGTAATTTGTCCTTGCAGATTGTGTTAACTTGCTTATGTTAGAAAATTCGGTGAAGTTCCAGTACAGATTCAACTTGAAACTTAAAACTAACTTAGCAAGAACTGACATAAATTTGGGTAACCATGTTGATTCAGAAAGATTGATAATTTCAAACATCTTGATGCAGTGTCGTGTATGATAAATTAAGCACTCTTCTTCTTCATTAAAAGTTTTCATATGCCCACTACTGTTCCTTCCCAATGTAAATCAGCCACAATCCCAAAATTTATAATGAGATGGAAGCTTTTCAGTGCCATATCCTTTCATCAGAGGCCACTGAAGCACACGCATGCTTCTATTCTAGAACGAACTTCTTTGATCAGGAAACAGCCTTTCTGTAAGGATGATATACATATACATAGCAATAGAATCTCGATCGATAATCGATTTTGGCGACCTTCTCCAGAGACAATTCAGTGATGCTGAGAACAAGGTAGCAAATAATACGAGATTAGATGAAGCTAAGAAACTTGTTTAAATAATACAGCTCCCTGAGCTACTTCAGGGCTGCAGCTATATCTGGCAAAACCTTCAATACCATCCCGGGTAAAAACAGTATGGGAACAGAAAATATATGAATTCAAGCTTCACCCCCGAAACTATATCCTCCACATTTCTGCCAATGTTTGACTATAACTTTGAAGTGTCCAAATCCAGTATTTATTGTGTACCAGAGTGGCCAGAAACATTAACCATTGTAGAACCATACAAAAGAACTAGTGCCCCAAACTCAACTTCACAACTAGTACGTCGAACCATAGAGAAAAATCAATGCCTCAAAATCATATTCGAAGCTAATACCTACTTAACAGGTCAACAAGCCACTTTTCCCTCAAACAACGTGGATACAACAAGCTGAGGCAGCAATTCAGTAACCACCTTTTGCAGGGGAACACGGCTTAGCTGACTGTGGCTTCCATTAGGGACCATTCCTGACAAAAATGTAATATCCTGATTTTCCAAATCTTTTGGAAGCAGTTCATTCCAATATTGGTCATCTTCATGGATATTTGATGCTCTCATGAGTTCTATGACTTTATCAAGGGTTGCAACATTGCGGCCAGCGCCACAGCCCATAGCAGTTGCAGCACCCACTGCATTTGCAATTGCTAATGTATTTATCAAAGGCATATTGTTTATGAAGCCAAAGGCAATCGCTGCATCAAAACTATCTCCACATCCCACAGTATCAATGACATTAACCTGATAACAATTTAGCAGACAAATTGAGACATTACTTCCCATCTTTCATGGTAAGATGCAAATCAAGAAAAATTTTAGCAGAGACCATTTCAAAGGAAAAAAAGGAGAGAAAGATCTAGGCATCATCTATTAGGTTCTCAGTATACATCTTTTTGGGAATGCAAACAATCTAATTCAATCAATAAGTGTTCAATCAACAAAGGAAAATTTTAATACATTTAGCCTGTGATGCCATCCTCTCTCTCTCTCATTCAGGACTGAGGTTCATCTTTGCAAAGCAATTGTAATTGTCACAAGCACCTCAAAAACCAACTTTTCCGGTTTGAAAGGATTGTTGAGGGATCATACCTTAAATGCTGGTGCGCAAGATATACTACTCGTTGTAACTAGAATTGAACCCTTTGAGCCCATTTTGACAATAACCCATTTTGTGCGAACCCCATTAAGAAGCAAGTCCTTCCCAGCTAGTACTGGATTTCCTATGCCAGTCAATGACTCAGCCTAGCCGTTCATGAGAAAAGAAAAAGCACATAAACTACTTTAAACATGATCAAAAGGCAAAGAAAATAATAGTAAATATTCATGATATAAATAATAACAGTTACATAAACAATAAGATGGTGTTTTGTAGCTTGTAATGGACGGTTATCGTGCTGCACCATCCATTCTATAGCGTGGTTGTACATGAACTTGTTAATGTAATTGAATTTGCATGACATCATCCAAAAAGTGATCCACTTTAGCCACGTAATCATGTTTATATAAGGATCCTATTCAATACTGCATTTTAAATTTTGGCCCCCAACATCTTTTCAGAACCAGATAAACATAAAGATTTTTTCCCTATGGCTCAGCAATTTCCAGAAACGCTTGTTTGAACACTCCTGGATTTACTGAAGAAAAGACACAAAATAATTACCTGTTTAACAAAAAATCTTTACTTTTGGAGAGATCTAAGCTGACAAGGCAAAAGATTATACAAAAAGGAATGTAATAAGAAGGGTACTTATTAACCTTCCTTTCCCACAAAACTTTAATTCCTTTAAGGCAACAAAGTAATCAGTAATATGCTTGATTGCTGCAACATATGTGGTCACTAGAAAAACAAAATAGTGGTATCACACTGAAAATGAATTAAAATGATAGAAGAGTTTCCAAGTGAAATGTCTATGTTGTTAAACTGCATTCACAAGCAATGATGCCAAGGTATTATTTCTTTTTGTCGGGTGAACTTAACAGTTCAGGTAGGTCAGCATATTTGAAGGAAAACTAAAGCTACTAGCATTGTGAAAAATTGAAATCAAACCTCATCGGCTGTCAGCAGGAGGACGTCGCTCATCTTCAAGAAATGACTTAGTGTCTCTTGTTGTTCAGGCGTTCCAGTAGAAAACTTCTTTCCTCGTGGTCCAGGATCGAAGAAAACAGATGTCCCAACTTCAACAGCATAATCTAAAGCCATAGTCAACAGACGAGGAGAAAGCTCATCAAAGCCATAACCATTGCAGAATAGAGTCCTTGACTGCTTAATCGCTGCCTTTACTGGTACTGATAATCTGCTCATCCAGCTAAGCGCCGGTTCCTTATGGAAATCAGCTCGACTGAAAAAGCAATTGTTTTCTAGACCATTATATATACATAGAACAAACAGCAGTTGGACAGCAGATCAAAAGAACAACAAGCATTAACCCAGAGAACATAACAAAGATATAAAGGGCTGGATACTTTACCTGCAAAAGCCATGCCTTTGGAGAGGGTCTACGAGAACCCAACATAGAAGGGTCTCGTACAAAGCGCTAGAAGTATCCACCACATCATCATCGTCCTGCATACCAACCATAGTGATCCCCTCATCACGAAGCACGCCCAAGAGGAAATTCCCATAAGTCTCGTCCCCGACTTGCCCAATCGTCGCACACCGTAGCCCAAGTCTCGCAGCTGCTATAGCCACATTGCAATTGCCACCCGCTTCCAAATACCGCTGACCATTCACCAACACAAAAATCCACTTTTTTCATCACCAAATAAGATATCCACAAAGTAAAATATCTTCTTTATGAGTGAACTCCAGGCGAAAAAAAATTTAATCAAACATAGCAAACAACCTTGTCGGGTGGTGAAGCGGCGAGACGTTCCATATAAGCCGAGAGAGCATCGCGGTTGCGGGGGGGCAATTCGGGAACATTGAGAATAACATCGACGCAGAGGTTCCCGAGAGTGGAGACATCGATGTGCTTCCCGCCAACGCTCATCAATTTCCAGCCGTTGGCCGGACAAAGAGATGTGGCGCAGCGGGTAATGGACAAAGAAAGTTGGGTTCCTTTGCAAGTGAACGAAGACGACGAAATGGGGAATATCGTGCAAGGGTTTGGAGGGGGAAATGGGAGAGAAGAGGGTCCATGGAAAGGGCAAAAAGGTGAGGATTCGAGGAATGAGAGACTGTGGTTATGCATCCGGAGAAAGACTGGCACTGTTAAGGAAGATGATGCAACAACAACAGCATAAAAGAAATTCTTTAAAAGACTAAAGTAAGTTAATAAATAATAATTATTATTATGAATTCTATGTCAAGTTGGGATTCAGGAAAGCAACTTTTGAAGGTGGGAGATTCATTTCCGGCTACGTAAAGACGAGGTTTTTTCTTGGTAGAAGAAAGAAAGGGTCCCTATATATATATATATATATATATATTTGCAGTATCCTTATTCACTATTATCAAGAATAAGAATATTTTATCTAGAAAGTGACAGAAACATACATGCTCTTGCTCTTTTTCTTTACAATGCTTCAAAATAATAATTATTTACTGTCAGAAAAAATAATGTTATTATACAATTAAAATAATAACCTTATTTGTATAGAAGTAGAAATGGTGTCTTGTGATTTCTTACGATTTACATTGTAAATGGTTAGTTGGGGTTTGGTTTTATAAATCAAGAAAAGAAGCTGACAGCGCAGAGGTTATTTATGCAGCTATTAAGTGTAAACCCAACACAAGGATCAAACGTAATGTGGAGTAAGAATAAGGGAAAATTGTCATGCCAGTTGTGCTCTCCTAATGCCTAATGCCTAATGCCCACAAGAATTTGTTCACCTACCATCGTTAAAAGTTAAAACCTGTTTCTTCATAATTGTTATAGGTTGCATACTGGCAGCGCAGCCGTCACCCCCTTGGAGTTAAGTGTTCCATTCTCACAGATTTATCTCAGGATGAACCCTTTGTTCTTTTGCCAATTCTTCAATTCTTTTTACGATGTTTTGTGCCGCATCATCGTAGGCTTTGGCCACTATTGAATCTGGAGCTGATATCACTATGGGGACACCTTCATCACTACCTTTCCTGATCTCCACTTCCAGTGGTATCTGAAACAAAATAATAATAACTCGACAAGTTTCACCAAACAAAATATTCCAAAGTTTCATGTAATACGTATCAAAGGGCTAGACAAGAAAGCAGATTGGACATGCATTTTGCCAAAAGAAATTTGACAAGAGAAGACAGCCACTTCCTTTCACAAAATGAACCTCGTTCACATTGTTCTGTGCACTTCGAGCCATTCAAACATCGGGCATACCTCACCAATAACTTTGTAACCCATTGATGCTGCCGTATTTTGAGTGCCTGCTTTCCCAAAAATGAAAGAAGGCTCACCACAATGTGGACATTTAAAGTAACTCATGTTCTCTACAAATCCAAATATCTGCAAAAAGCAAAGACTGTATGTTAATAGAACTGCCCATCACAAAGTACTGTTTCGTTGACGTGAACAGCCCAAGAATTCAACAAGCTTTAACTGTCCATTGGAAGGTAGAGATGCAAGGCGAGAAAATAGAAACACTATTGCTGTCAGCTTTCACTGATCAAGGAAGCCGCATATCATTGTGCCAATAGGCCAAAGTTAAATGACTGCAACTACTAGGCACCTAGTAATTTGCCTAATAGGAATTAAACCTTTAGGGACAATAGAATGTTGTTTGAAAATTATTGAATGAATCGTACAGGAACTTCAACTTTAGAGAACATTTGAACTCCTCGACGAGCATCCATCAATGCAATATCTTGTGGAGTTGAAACTATCACTGCACCTGTGAGCAAATCAATAACAATTACAAACAGAACGCGAAATAATAAAGTGTTCTTCGTATGAAAATACTTACAAAATAAGGAAATTTCATGCATGACCATCACTCTTTTTCTTTCTCATGATGCAAGAGATGGGACCTAGGACTTCTAAACATGCCATATATGATCAGCAGCATTTCTTCTTTCTTTCCTTTTTGAAAGTATATAGGACTCAAAAGAGAAGCGTTGCAAACAGGGGAGGGGGTGTTGCTACTAGGCTCTGTGTAATGAACAATATCTATTTTGATTCACTCTGACAACCAAAATTTCCTCTTCGTAGAAAGTTTCAGCAGACATCAGTGTCCAAAATATAAAGTATAAATGCGCACAGATCTTCAGTGTTTCTCAAAATCATTTCAAAGTCCGTGTCAGATAGAAACTTGGTTCTGCCCAAATCAAAACACATACTTAGCCAGATGCCTGTGTCCAGGAAAGCATAAAACAACAGCAGAATAAAATTATAGTAATACAATCCAAGAATAGGAATACAAGCTTAGGTCAGTTTAACTAAAGGCTGACAACCTAACTACATTGAAACAGCAAAATTATTTTATAAACCCAGAAGTACAGTTACAGCTTTTTGGTTAGTCAATAAAAAAAAAAAAGGGGGAGATTTACTGTTTTGTTCACCTGATAACTGCAGCCTCTGGGTTATAGTTAATTGAGTATCACCAGTGCCAGGTGGCATATCAACCACAAGAATGTCAAGATTTCCCCAATCAACTCCCCTAGTCATTTTTTCAAGTGCGCTCATCACCTGCAAGATTAATTCAACTAAATTCCTGAATAAAGCATTAGAAAGGTTATACTATAGCAGATTGCTTCACAATTTTGTCCTTAATAGCTATTTGTAGAGCAGAAAGGTCACTAAGGAAAAATAAGCATCATTTATGAGAGAGAAGAACAGATTGTTATTCGTCTATGTTAGGTAACGACTTAACTAAATGTACTGATGTATGTGTTAGATAGCACCAGATAAAGAGCAACAGCTCAGTTGTATTCAGAAACAAGAAGGAAGAACTTTCTTCACAAGGGACAACTCCCTTACAATCTCAAGAAAACTTCCGAGAGATATTTCCCAACTAATGCCTCTCTCCTCTTCCCTCATAAACTATACTTTTATATCTCCTTATTCTAACTAACTTCTAACGAGTATCTATCTCTTGCTAACAACCTAATAAAGTATATCGTTATCTAACTCTATCACTACTATTATTGATATCTAACTATTACTATCCATATTTAACTATAACTCTACTACTTACAACCTGTCTTTTTTTTTTTTTTTGTTCTGTGTATAAATTATCCATTCTCCTCCTCTGTGACCCTTACTCCTAACAATACCACCCGCTGATGAAATAACCTTGTCCCCAAGGTTAAGCTCTGGGAATTGGCCTTGGATAAGCTCTTGGTCCTCCCATGTAGCTTCCTCCACGGGTTTGCCTTGCCAATGGATCAACCATTGGTCACGTACAGCTCCTTGATTATGAAGCGTCCTGCTTCCCAAGATCGCGGCAGGAGTACACAAATTAGGAGTATAGTCTAACTCTGGAGGTAGCTCTTCTTGAACTTGGTGGTGCCCGATAGCCTTTTTCAGCTGGGACACGTGAAACACTGGATGAATACGGGCCTGAGGAGGAAGTTGCAGTTGAAATGCGACGGCGCCCACCTGTTTGTCCACCAAATATGGTCCATAATATCGTGCTGACAATTTCGGGTGCAACCGCTTGAGCATGGACCCTTGCCGATGTGGACGAATCTTCAAATACACCCAGTCTCCCACCTGAATATAGTGGGGACGCCTACGAGCATCCGCAAAACGGATCATGTGAGCGCGAGCGCGTTCCAGATGATGTTTTAACTGTGATAAAGCCTCGTCACGACTCATTAAATCCTGTGCTACCGCTTCCACCAATGTTTCTCCGGGAATAAAACGTGTGATTGCGAGAGGAGGTCTGCCATAAACTACCTCAAAAGGGGAACATTTAGCTGCTGAATGACAACTGGTATTATACCAGTATTCTGCCCAGGGTAAACAATCTAACCACACCTTGGGTTGTTCCGAGCTAAATCAACGTAAATATGTCTCAATGGTGCGGTTAACTACCTCCGTTTGGCCGTCCGAATCTGGGTGGTAAGCGGTACTGAATTTTAATTGAGTTCCCTGGAGTGTAAACAATTCTTGCCAAAAATTACTTAAGAACTTAGGATCTCGGTTGCTAACAATGGAAAACGGAATGCCATGTAGTCGGACAACCTCCTTAGTGAAGATTTCAGCAATAGCGCGGGCTGAGTAAGGATGTTTGACAGGAATAAAATGCCCATATTTGCTCAACCTATCCACTATGACCAGTAAGGTATCATAGCCTTTCGATTTGAGTAGTCCCACAATGAAATCCATGCTCAACTCTTCCCAAATGGTGTTAGGAATAGGTAACGGTTGGAGTAACCCTGCTGGGGATGTGGCTTGATATTTGTTTCGCTGACAAGTGTGACAAG
>JAOSBK010000004.1:15364006-15387393 GCA_027568895.1 Erythroxylum shatona
CCCTCTACGACATTGGCACATTGGCTTTTCTCCTATGGTAAGTGAACCGAATTGTTGGCCTCCTATGGGTCGTATCATAAACCTGCTGGGGACGTAGCTTGATACTTGTTACACTGACAAGTGTGACAAGCTGCTACAAAATCAGTTACAACCCTTTTCATACCATTCCAAAAAATAGATTGAGCTATCCTCTTATAAGTCTTGTAAATTCCCAAGTGTCCCCCAGTAGGAGTTGTGTGAAACTCTTGTAAAAGCTTGGGAATCCATTATGAAGAAGCTGATACCACTAACCTTCCTTTATAATATACTCTCCCATTTTCCAAGGTATAAGACGGATGAGAATCTAGTTCCCTCTTAATTTCTTCAATTATTTTGCTCAATTGTGGATTTGTTTTTACCTCCTTATCAATTTGTTCCGAATCTTGCCAAAATGGCCTAGAAATAACCTCCAACTCCATATCCTCACATACTCTGGAGAGTGCATTTGCTGCCCTATTGGAAATTCTTGCCTTGTAAACAATATCAACATCATATCCCAACAATTTTGCCAGCCAATTCTGTTGATTTTGAGTTGTAATTCTCTGTTCCAGCAAATGTCAGAGGCTTTTTTGATCCATATAGACTATAAATCTTCTCCCCACCAAATACGGTCTCCAATCTTAAATGGCTAACACTAGCGCCATGAGTTCCTTTTCATATATAGATTTATTCAGCAATAATTCAGCTAATGCTTTGTTGAAAACAAGCCACCGGTTTCTTTCCTTGCATCAACACTGCTTCAATGCCTTTACCTGATGCATCACACTCCACCGAAAAAGGGTTATTGAAATCTGGTAATGTCAAAACCGGAGCACTGGTCAGAGCGTTCTGCAGTTGCCTAAATGTTGTTTCTACTGGAATATTGCATTTAAAATTCTCTTTTTCAATAAATAAGTAAGAGGTTGTGCTATCTTCCCGTAATCCTTCACAAACCTTCGGTAATACCTAGTCAGACCTAAAAACCCTCTCAAATCTTTGAGAGATGTTGGAATAGGCCATTGTAAAACTGCTTCGATCTGTTTGGGATCCATAGCAACACCATCTTTGGAAATTATGTGTCCCAAGTATTCAATTCTTAATTTCCCAAAGGTGCATTTTTTTGTATTTGCATAAAAATGATGATGCTGTAACGTATGTAATACCTTCAATAAGTGAGCAATGTGGCTGTCCCAATCGACGCTATAGACCAAAATGTCATTAAAAAAAACTAACACAAACTTTCTCAGGTAGGGTTGTAACATCGAATTCATGGCACATTGGAAAGTGGCCGGTGCATTGGTGAAACCAAATGGCATGACGAGTGATTTGTAGTGGCCATGATGTGTTCGAAAAGCCATCTTGGGAATGTCATCTTCATTCATGCGTATTTGATGGTACCCTGTCCGTAAATTGATTTTTGAGAAATACATGGCTCCAAACAATTCATCTAAGAGTTTTTAAATTACTGGTATGGGAAATTTACCTGGTATTGTGGCTTTATTCAAAGCTTGATAATTAACACAAAATCACCAACTGTCCTTCTTCCTCTTTACAAGAATTCACCGGACTAGAATATAGGCTGTTGCTAGGTCTGATAACCCCAGAAGCTAGCATTTCAGAAACCTGCTTCTTGATCTCATTTTTTTGTAGATGAGGGTAAAGATAACGTCTCACATTTATTGGATCAACCGTAGCCTTAATTGGGATTTTATGACCAATTGATCTTTTGGGAGGAAGGCCTATCGAGTGTGAAAAAACTGACTGAAATTAGACCAACACCTGTTGTAATTGCTGCCGCGGTTGGTAGTCGAGTGTTTCTCGTATGTTGTTGGATCTGCTGTCATCCTTCTCATGTTTCTCTGAACCAAAAAATAGCATAACCGCTGCCTCAATTTCAGCTATCTTCTTTAATGCCTTGGTGGAAATTAAAGATCTCGAAAGATTAAGATCCCCTTTAACCGTGATTGTTGATCCCGAATGCGAAAAACTCACGGAAAGATCTTTCCAATTATGCTGCACCTCACATAACGAAACGAACCAAGTCATCCCTTAAATAATGTCCACTCCCCCTAACTCAAAGAGAAAGAAATCTCCTGAATAAACAGAAACTTGCATTTCCAGATTTAAGCCTTTGTAGCGACCTTGAGAATCTTGTTTCAGATCGTTTCCCATTCTCACACCAAAGCTCGCAGTGGTCTACACTTTCCAGCCCTATTTCAAAGCCACCTTTTTGGACAAGAAATTGTGACTCACGCCACTATCAATCAACACCACAACAGGTGTTCCATCAATCTTTCCCCAAAGCTTCCTGGTTTTGGGTTGTGTCCATCCATCGGCTGAAACTTGTGAAAGTTCCATCCAGTCGCACTGAGCTTCCTCAGTAACCTCCCTTGACATTTCGTGGGAGTCCAGACCTTCTTCTACCTCTAAAACCACCTCTTCATCTTCTCCTAGAATGGTCACTCTTAAACTCCTCTCTGGACATTTATGTCCCGGACCAAACGGCAATCCACAACGAAAACACCTCCTTTCCTCCTTCCTCTTTAAAAATTCTAGACAGGGAAGCTGCTTGGTCCCGCAGTTGCTGCGTGAACCTGTGTTTCCGTAAATCCCATTATGAGAATTAGACCCCACCGATGACCCACTAAGGTTCAGGTTGTAGGTTTTCTGCTCCATTCCTCCCGTGACCTTGCCCGAGTCATTACTCGTTGTGCCACTAACTGATCCTCCAATGGTTGTTATTTCTTGAACTTTGGAAACTATACTACCGCGTGTCTGTACGCGATTCGTAAAATTTCCAATCATGGAAGAATTTCCTCCATACGTGACCTACAGTTCATCCTCAATATATCGCGAGCAATTTCCATCACACATAGGATTGTAGTAGGTCTCATTGATTGGACCCGACACCTCACTTCTGGTTTGAGGCCACCCAAAAAATTAAAAATCCTAACAGCTGCTCCTCCGAAGCCTCGGGTATTTGTGCTACCAACATTTCCAGCGCCCGCAAATATTCCTCCACCGACCTAGCTTATTGCATGGACGTTAGTCTTTCATAAACGTTTCCCTGACTGCCTTCTCCGAAACATTGCAGCAGAGTGGGAATGAGTGTGTTCCATGTCAACGTCAAACTCTTCTTACGCAAGAAGTGAAACCAATGCACCGCCGCCCCTTCCATGCTAATGAAGGTTAGTCGCATCTTTTCATCCTCCTTGACGCGGTGGACCTCAAAAAACTTCTCCGCTCGAGCTAGCCAACCCAACGGATCCGTTCCATCAAAGATGGTGAGTTCGACTTTCTTGACCCAAGATCAACTCTCGTGGTCCTTCTCGCTTTCAACGTCCTCCTCTTTGCTGGCCTCTGAAGATGCTTTGCTGCTCGACCCTTGTTGTTGCATAAAGTGAGTCAAGATGGCTTCCAAACGGCCCATGCGTTCTTGACTTCCGTCAAGTCTGCGACTTGCTCCCCCATGGTTCTCTCAACTCTGGCAACAGAGTCTTCCAACTTTCCTACACGTGCCTCTATGGATTCGGCAGGTCGGACCAAATTGTTAGATAACGTTTTAACTAAATGTACTGATGTGTTAGATAACACTAGATAAAGAGCAACATCTCAGTTTTATTCAGAAACAAGAAGGAAGAACCTTCTTCACAAGGGACAACTCCCTTACAATCTCAGGAAAACTTCCGAGAGATATTTCCCAACTAATGCCTCTCTCCTCTTCCCTCATGAACTGTACTTTTATATCTCCTTATTCTAGCTAACTTCTAACGAATATCTATGTCTTGCTAACAACCTGATAAAGTATATCGATATCTAACTCTATCACTACTATTATTAATATCTAACTACTACTATCAATATTTAAATATAACTCCGCTGCTTACAGCCTGTCTTTTTAATCCGTGTATAAACTATCCATCCTCCTCCTCTGTGACCCTTACTCCTAACAGTCTGCTACAAAATTAAACTATAATTTTAGCAAGAGATTGAAATATCAATCTAGACAGGAGCAAGAAACATGTCATTTTGTAATTCTTGATCAGAAGTCTTTCTTTTTCTTTTCTCAATGAGAAAATATGAGAGGAGGGGGTGGGCGACATAGTTATCATTAGTTTCAGCCTTCTAGGGGATGCAAAATAATGTTGTTGGTAGAGCTTGCCATTCATAAGCACGGGGGAAGGCTCAGAGCATGGTTCCATATTAGTCCTTCCTGAAGCTTCCATAATAGCAATTAATGGAATAACATACCATGGGACCTCTCCACACAATGGGGGCATCCTTCTCCACAAGAAATCCCATTGACATACACTTAATGCCATAGCTTTCAACTGGAATCATCTTTTTATCTGAAAGAATGAGATAGAAAGCGGGTAAGTTGTGTCCAAATGTTGTGCAGACTAAATAAAATTAGGAAGATGAAATTCATCACATTGGTTAAGTATGATTATGTGAACCAGAACAAGTCCACATATTCACAAAAGCTTTAGGAATTGGGGAAAATACAAATGAATGTCTAAAAGGAACTCATCTTCCAATTTCTTCATCTGCCATGAATTTAGAGGGAAAGAAATAAGGAGGCAGATGGATGATGGTAAAGTTGAGCTTTCATTCATGAAAATGAAATGTTTACTTCTATCTTTTAAATTTTTTTTAAAGAATTGGTTTTGCAAGTTCCAGAAAGCAGGATATGTGAATTAAAATTATAAATAAGCATGAAACAACATCATGTCATAAAAGAATAACATGGAGCCCAAACAATCACTTATTACTATCTTAAACCTGTTGTCTTTGAATGAATCTCTCATTTTTGGAGATAAAGATACCAAACAGAAGTTGAAGAGTAATTCATTCAATTGAATTGAAAAGAATACAAAAAGCTAATGAACTCTGCGGGTCAACATGTATAAGCAGAAGAAACCCAAAATACCAATGCTACGTGTAAAGCAAACAAGTTGTAGTAGATAGGAAGTTTTCGTTGATTGTGGGTCCAATAAAGTCGGTTAATGCCAACTGTGTAAGTTAGGAGCCATTAGAAGTTCCATTAAATTAGGATTTCAATTGCAGAACGTGTTGTTGTTGTTGTTGTTGATGTGGTTGTTGTTGTTGTTCTTCTTCTTCTCTGCTATTATTCTACATGGTATCAGAGCTATTGGCTCTTTCCTAAAAAACCCTGATTTGTTTCTCTAGTCATACTGACCGAGAGCATCATCTACACTATCCCTGTCAACGTCCTAGGTTTATTACTCAATTTCCTACTCCTTTCCTTAGCCTTACCTAATCAATCAAAACATAATCACCTAATATTTCAGCTGAAATCAGCTCCACGGTCAAGAACACTGTTGTTGCCCTACCATGAGATTTGCAGAATATTCAAACTGCATACCGATTGAATAGGAAGTGTTGAAAAAGGCTACTATCGGAAGTTCGTTAGAAATTATGAAGCCATAGCACAACCACTTTGACAAAGGGCCAATTTCTATGGACAAACAAGTCCAATACTGCATTAGAAAAATTAAAACATGCCAAGACGTCAAACCCTACCCTTGCATTGCCTAGCTTCAAAGAACCTTTTAGCATTGAGACCGACGCATCGGGAAGTGGAATTGGGGCAGTTCTGACACAACAAGGAAGACCTGTAGCTTTCATAAGCCAAGCCCTCGGAGTCACTAAGCAATCCTAGTCTGTCTATGCAAAGGAAATGCTGGCCATTGTCCATGCAATTCAAACATGGCGATCGTACCTGTTGGGTCGTAAATTCTTCATACGAACTGACCAGAAGAGTCTAAAGCATCTATTGGAGTAGCATATCACTACACCAGAGCAACAGAAATGGGTCGCAAAGCTGATGGGTTATGACTATGAAATTACTTACAAGCCGGGAAGCGAAAATTCAGCTGCAGATGCATTATCTCGAGTAGTAGGCATCCCAAGCCTTAATGCACTTTTCACTCCAAAAGCCACACTTTGGGAGGAAATCAAGAAAGAAGCCACCAATGATCCATACATGAAAGAGATTGCGAGCCTTGCAAGTGACAGTCCGACAACCCCGTACAAATGGCATAATGGCCTTTTATGTTTCAAAAATCGAGTTGTTGTTCCTCCTAAATCATTCTTGGCCACTTATTGCGGGAGTTTCATGATTCGCCATATGGTGGTCATTCGAGGGTTCTTCAAACCTACAAAAGGCTGGCACAATAGTTTTATTGGCCCTCAATGCATAAATCTATCCGACAATATATTTCAGCTTGCACTGTATGTCAAAAGAATAAGGCTAAGTCGCTAGTTCCTGCCGGCCTCCTCTAGCCTCTTCCAATTCCATGTCAAGTTTGGGACGACATCACAATGGACTTCATAGAGGGATTACCCCTTTCTAATGGTAAGAATGCAATCTTTGTGGTGGTGGACCATTTGTCAAAGTCAACTCACTTTATGGCAATGTCACATCCCTTTTTGGCTAAAACTATTGAGGAGAAGTTCGTAGACGATGTTGTGAAACTCCATGGCGTGCTAAAATCAATAGTAAGTGATCGCAACCCTATATTCATTAGTAACTTTTGGCATGAGTTCTTCAAATTATCAAGAACTACGTTATGCACATACCACCCTCAATCTGATGGTCAATCAGAAGTCAACCTTTGCCTTGAGCAGTATTTGTGGTGCTTCGCTTCACAGAAGCCTTGCAAATGGAATTCCTTCCTCCCTTAGGCCGAATTTTGCTATAATACAACTTATCACATTTCAAGCCTTATATGGGAGGCCACCACCAAGCATTCCACACTACGAGGAAGGTACATCGGTAGTTAATGAGGTGGATCAAGCTCTAGTCTCAAGGGATGTTGTGTTGCAGCAACTCAAAACTACCTTGTCCACTGCCAATAACCGCATGAAGCAAATGGCCGATGCTAGAAGGCAAGATCTAGAGTTCCAAGTGGGTGATCTTGTTTTCCTAAATTTACAACCATACCATCAACAATCAGTAGCAAACAGAGCTTTTCAAAAGCTTGCAATCGCTATTACGGACCCTACAAGATCATTGAAAGGATTGGCAAAGTAGCACACAAACTTGAGTTGCCAGCAAGTTCGAGAATTCATCCTGTTTTACACGTGTCAATGCTAAAGAAACAAATAGGTGAGCTTGACGTCACCAGCAATGAATTGCCACCAATGGATGATGATGGAGATGTCATTTGTGAACCTGAAGCTATATTGAACACAAGGTGGGTTAAGAGGGGTAAGCATTTTGTGGAAGAAAGTCTAGTAAAATGGAAGAGAATGCCAAAAGAAGATGTCACGTGGGAAAATTCGGAGGAGCTGCAACACAGATTTCTCAACATGAACTTGGGGACAAGGTTCCGCTTAATGATGAACTCTGCAGATCAACACGTATAAGCAGAAGAAACCCAAAATACCAATGCTACGTGTGAAGCAAACAAGTTGTAGTAGATAGGAAGTTTTCGTTGATTGTGGGTCCAATAAAGTTAGTTAATGCCAACTGTGTTAGTTAGGAGTTTTTAGAAGTTCCATTAAATTAGGATTTCAATTGCAGAACGTGTTTAATAGTTCCATTAAATTAGGATTTCAGTTTCTAGTTCTATTTAGATAGGATTCTAATTGCACAACTTGTACATATACAAACTTCTGTTAATTGATATGGATAGCAATTTTTAATCAATTCAATCATTGGTTTGTTCTCACCAAAAGCAGAATATTTGCATATTTGTTTCTTTTCACTTGTTCTTAACATCTCTCTGACTGGGACCCCAACAAAAGCTATTTATATACAAGACGAACCAACTAACTGTGACTATCTTCAGCTAAGTTACAAGCATGCTGACAGATTACATAACTAACTAACAACTATTAACAACTTCTCAACTAAGTCATGCACACATCAGCAGCTTCATGCCCACTCCCCCCGCTTTGACGGAAGTCAACCAAACACAACTTGGACAAGAGTGAGGTAAAAGCAAGGGCTTGTAAGGATTTTGTAAACATTCCAGCCAATTCCAGTTTGGGCCGAATAAGCTAAGGAGAAATGAATCCTCGTTTTTATTCATCTAAAACAAGTAGGCAACCAATCTCGAGATGTTTAGTTCTTTCATGAAAAACGGAGTTGGTTGATATATGCAATGCAACTTCATTATCACACCACAAAGAAATGGTTGATTGTTTCTTAGTTTTCCAAGATATCAAAGATGTCCCAAATAATATACAATACCCAGTCAAGGATGCTTGGTATCAATACAACTCACCCCATCAGAATCACAATAAGCCCTTAAAACAAGATGATTATCAGCTGGAAAAAAAATCGAAAGACAACCTTTAAAATACTCAACCAAATGAATAGACGCACCCCAATGTTGCTGGCAAGGAAGCTATAAGAACTAATTCAATTGCTGTAAACCATTTGTGATATCAGGGTGTGAAAAGCCTAAGTACAACAATCTTCTAATTAATCGTCTACATATCTCTAGATCAACAAATAAGGGATCTGCATCTTCACAAAACTTGATCACTGTCGAAAGAGAAGTGGTAGCCAGCATCTTTGACATCTAAAATATATTTCTGTTGGTTAATAACTGTACCACTTGCGAAACGAGCAAATTCTAAACCATGTTGACCCGAAATCTTTAATGGTGAATATCTTTTGTAAAAACCTTTTAACATCAATAACCTCCTTTTATGAGGTTCATATCACTAAAACGACATTCACATGTACAATTAGAGCAAGAAAACTATCACCAGATGTCTTAATGACGAGACAATGATCATGGTGGCACTATATGAAGCCATAATTACACAAATGATGAGTGAATTCGTTGTTCCATTATTGTGATGCCTGCCTAAGCTCATACAAAGAGCTTTTAGCTTTAGAATAACCTTCAGGATGAATCATGCAGACTTCCTCATATATAAAGCCGTACAAAAATGCGTTATGTTTAATTGACGTAATGGCTAGGCTTTTGAAGAAACTAAAGCTAGCAACAACCTCACTATTTACTCCCTAGCCACGAGCAAAAAGTTGTATATGTAATCTATCCTTTTGATTTGATTGTATCCTTTAGCCATCAGCTTGGCTTTAAAGCAATTGACACTTCCATCAGGTTTAAGTTTTAATTTAAAGACACATCAAGAACCCATGGCTCATTTTCCATTTGGTAACTACGTCAACTTCGAAGTTTGATTGGGCTCAAGGGCCTACAACTCTGCTACATGACTTGCACCCATTCCTTTATGTGCTTTGCTTGATGGAATGATTCTCGCTCTTGAGTATTTGAAATGATACTCAAATGCAAAATGAAAGGATGCTGGTAGTAATGGTGTGTGGTTATATGTATTGGCAGTAGACATATAGATAGAAGATATAGTGCAGGAAACAAAATCATTTAACCAACTAGGTTTAAACCTGATTTTAAACTTCTTCTCGATTCAACATTAAAGCTAGGAGGATTAGTAACAGGAACTAGACATTGAGCATTAGGGTTAGGAACACCAAAGTTATGATCATTATGGCCAACATCCTACAGAACTGTTTGAAAAGATGATGATTGATTTGTTAATGTTTTGGTGTACAGGTGGGAAAGGTCGAGCATAATCAATGGGCTTAATATCATGTAAGTGTTTTATTGGAAATTAAGGATAAACAAACTTCTTTCATTGAGGGCTGTGTTGTTTTGTAGGGAAAAATGTTTTCATGAAAGAGAACATCTTTGGATATAAGAATGGTCTGGGTGTCAAGGTTAAAGAGTCTAAAGGCTTTCTGTCCATGACATTATCCAAAAAAAGACAATTGTATGTAGGTTTATCGAACTTGTCTTTATGAGGTCTTGTATTTGTGGCAAAACAAAGGAATCCAAATATTTTCAAAGTTTTATATAAAAGAGCATGATCATAAATCATTTCATATGGAGTTTTCCAATCAAGGATGGGTGTGGGTAATCGGTTTATGAGATAAGTATTAGTGAGAATAGCTTCAAGATTGAATGATAAGAGCTCTAACTACTTGTACGAGGTGTTTGTGCTTCCTTTTCAAAGACTCCATTTTGTTGTGTAAGTATAGACATAGGTTTTTTAATGGACAATTCCTAGCTAATTGAACAATATTTGACAGTTGTGACTCAAAAACTCATACCTATTATCTGTCCAATAACTTGAATGTGTTGTTAGAATTGATTTTGAACCATTTTTGGTGAAAGAATATAATAATTGGACAACTTGCCTCTTGTGATGAATAAAATAAGTCCATATTGCATGACTAAAGTCATCAACAATGGTTAGCATGTAGAAAGCACCTATAACGGATTTCTGGTTATAAGGTCCCTAAATGTCCCTATGGACTAAATTAAAACCTCTATTTGTTTGAATGGTACTAGAAGGGAAAGGTAGTCTTTGTTGGTTGGCAAAGGGACTTACGTCACAAGCACTTTTAGCTTCATCAAATTCATGTTTGACAATATTAATGTGCCAAATCACATTTGAAGATGAGTGGCCAAGCCTTTTATGCCAAACATAAACCATAGACACAAAGTGAGTGCAATTTGAATTACAACAAGAGTTCAATGATTGAAAAGAAGTAACAATATGAACAAAAAAGGACTTTGGGTAAATCTGCTAATATTGTCTTCACAGAAGAAATTTTGGACAAGGACATACAAACTTCCCACTACTTTTCCTACTGTTAGTAATTGTTAGTCTTCAAGTCATGTACAGTGAAATGGGAAGGATAAAATTCAAAGTTAATTTGTGTTGTGTTTGTTAATTTGTTAATTGATAATAGATTAAATTTGAAGGTGGGAATGTGTAATGTCTTGGTTAAAATCACTTAATTTGTCATCATAACACCACCAGTGCATTTAACATAGGTTGTAGACTCATCTGGCATAAACATAGGAACTACATGATCAAGGGTTATGGATTTATTTCTATGGTTTAGGCTAACACACATATGATTAGGAGCACTACTATCAAATATCCAAGAGCTCGAATCCAATTCATCAAGAAAAAGTAAAGAGCATTTAGAACAGTACCTGCAAAGTCATGGATGTAAGCATATTTGTTGTGAAAGGATCTATTGGCACCTTTCCTTTCACGACTCGACAACTCTTGTTTCACCAATTCAAAAATCGAGGAAGTCCAATATGCCTCCTTACTGTCTTTCTTTGTCATACTTGACATTTAACCACATTTGTTGCAATACTCCTATTTTTTCCACTTGATTTTCCCTTCTGCTCCTGTAAATCCTTCCAACAATTGGGGTATCCATGAAGCATGTTTCCTTTAAATGACCACTTTTGTTGCATTGGTCATAGTGCAATTTGCTTTTATCCACTATTCCTTTGTTATATTTCATCTACCTCCCATTTGTTCCTCCTTGCATCCTGCCTACATTTGTTGATCCAATCATCATTGCAATGTTGTCTATCCATCATTGATTCCCATATGAACTTCTCTTTGTTTTTCTACTCGCAGCACCATTGAGTTAACCTTATTAATGCTTGGTAATTAACCTTATTAATGCTTGGTAAAGGATCCATGGCAAGGATTTGGTTCTTTATAGGATCATAGCTATCGTTCAACCCTATTAAAAACTGCATGATTTGAAGTAATTTCTCCCACTGCTTTTGAAGGTCCACATGAACATTGCAAAATAGCATAAGAAGCATCAATTCATCAAATACCTCTTAATTTTTGTAAAATATTTCACCACATATTGATTGGCAGATTGAACTTATCTCTCTCTAAACTGACCTAATAAGGGGCCATTGCATTCCCCAAATTTCTACTCCAGATCAAGCCACAACTCCCTAGCTGAGTTAGTGTAGATAAAAGCCTCAACAATCTCCTTTGAGATTGAATTTAATATCCAAGACAACACCATATAGTCTACTCATCTCCATAAAGCAAATTCAATTGAGTTTCTATCAGGTTTTACACAACTTCCATCGATAAAGCCTAGCTTCAACTTTGCTCCAAGAGCCATTTTCATCGCCCTACTCCAGCATAGAAAATTACTTCCAAATAGAGTTGTCGTTACAAATGATACATGGATGGTCTAATTCTTGAAGATGCAATGGACCTCCGTTAACTCCATTGCTTTGAATTCTTGAATCCACAGAGCCTTCTACATTCAGGCCTCCTTGCAATTCCTCCATGTCTCTTCTAACTAAAGCAACTCACTATAAATCGATCACAGGCATAGTAGATCGTTCTCTAATACCATTAACGAATCTCTCCTTTTTGGAGAGAAAGATACCAAACAGAAATTAAAGAGCAATTCTCATTCAATTGAATTGAAAAGAAGTAAAAAAAAAACTATTTATATACAAGAAGATTCAATTATCTATAACTATCTCCAACTAAGCTACAACTATGCTGACAAATTACATAACTAACTAACAGTTATTAACAACATCTCAACTAATTCATGCACACGTCAACAACTTCACGACCTCCATCATGCATACATTAGCTTGTTAGCAGTTGGTGCATAATTTAACAGCCATTACACTTATGTCCATTAATTTGTGAAAGGTGTACACAACACATCCCGTAATCAACAATATGCAGCCCATAGTTATGGTGCCACACAGAATTGAAGCATTACCTGCAGTTATTTCTGGCTTTCTGCTCACATTCATCATCATAGGAATAGACGGACCGTAAACATCAGCATCAAGCAAACCAACTTTCAATTGGCACTTCTTAGCAAATGCAATGGACAAATTAACTGCATATACCAGAAAACATGTATAATCCACAGCTGCCAAAAAGCATCTGCTTAAATTGGTACTTTGAAAATGAAGTAAAAATCCTTCAACTTCTCTCCATGTGCTCTTACTTAAGAAAGACCAATGATGCCATTGAAGTGGACCTAAATTCTAAACTTTTAACACATAACCGGGACACTAAAATGCACTGAAGCACACATACTTAACCTTCTCCTAGCTCACCGGTAACCGTTCCTTCAACAACCTTCCCAAATTACCCCACTAGAAATATTCTTAATTAAACATTAATACAGAAAATTAAATGATAATAGAGTAACATATGGTTAATCCCATCTACCAATCTCTATCATGTATAGAATAGAATGCATCAGTGCAGAAAACAGCTTTAAAAAATAAATAAAGAAATTACCAGCGGTGGTGGACTTGCCGACGCCGCCTTTAGCAGAAGCGACAGCAATGATATCCTTAACCCCTTCAAGACGAAGTTTTGATCTGTCAAACGAACTCGCATAATCCCGTAAACCTCCAAGCCTCTACATGGGATGAGAAAACATAAAACACTAGTAGACTAACAAAAAGGCATACAAAATCGACTTACAGCCAGAGGTCGCAAGAAAATCTTCATGACACAGAGCTCCTTAGCTCCAACCGGAACTTAGAAGAGAAGAATTGCCAGATGCTGCCTAGTTCCGTATCGGAGGCTAGTTTTAGCATGCCCAAGTATCGACTTCGAACCAGTAGGTGACAGCTGACCTGGATTGGGTCATGGATGATCCAGAAGCCCAACATGGCCCAGGCCTTTCATAATTGAGTTCTGTTTAATTGAGTAAAATTTTCAAGAGACAGGCAGTTACTGTTTTAATTTTAATATAAGTGGACGTAAGATAAGATATATGAGAATCTTTCTTTTTCGTCAACTGAAATCTCAACGATCGCTCCTTTTTTAGTCAGTTATGGAGTTTCCCATTTCATTTTATTTTTCTCGTTTTCCTTACTTCGTCCCCTCCCTTTATTCTTCACCTCTGATCTTTATTGCCCTTCAAATCTCTTCTCCTCCCCTGAGACCATCGTCAACCAGGTACTGCTTCTCTATAACTTCCATCCTTATCTTACCTGATTGATATTCTACGTTCTACATGTCAATTATTGTAACACAGGTGGAGATTGTAACTTACCATTCTTCTTGGTACTCACCCTTTTGATTTCTTTCATGACTCTTAATTTGCTGGCGCTTGTGTTCTTTTAACATGTCGGAAGGGCAGATCTTGCTTGAACGAAATATCTATATCTGTTTATTATGAAATAAAAAGGATTATTGTGGTAGTGTTGTTGGACCAATTCTTAAAAAACAAATGAGTTTCATCTATCCGCAACAAATGGGTCCTTATATTGTGCTTTGTCATTACTTGTTGATGCTGGCGTTATGTTCTGCATTTAGATTATCCGATGGATGCTGAATTCAATCATTCTTGTCCAACGTTCGTTGATTTTGTCATAGCATTGGAAAGTATGGTTAATGTTCATTTGGCTATGGTGCCCTCAATTTAACGGGTTTCTAAGAATCTGGCTCAACTGCCATTTGTTATGCTGAGTTCATGATACTTTCCTTGATGACTTCTTAAAACTAACTGTAGTGTGTCTTCACATCATCTGTCAGCCCTATGTTTCCATATTCGTAAAGTCTAATAGCTTTTGTGTTACATGAAGGAAGCAAAGTACATATGAAAATGTCTAGGTTGGTAATAAACCATGGAAGTTATTTCTTCTTATTCTTTTGTTTTTTTGGTAAATTCGCTCAAATTCTTGTTGTTGGCTTTCATACTTAAGCTATCTTTGATCTGATTAAACGTTTCCCTTTTTCTTTTTTCTTCTGCATGTGGATGATTTTCCTGAATTGAATACAGGATGGACTCCTCAATTCCACCATTGGATGATCGGTTTATGTTTTCTTTTGATCAGCCCAATTCCAACCCTTTGTTTGTTCACTCAATTGAGCATCTTATGGAATTTTAGACTGATTTTGGTACTAATGGCTGCAATGGGCATCTCATTTGTCAAATCACAGAGGAATTTGTTGGGGTTTTTGTCTGCTCTGAAGTCTGCGGCATGTGAATGGATTTTGATCTCTTTTCTGCTGATTCATGCTGTAATCTCATATCTACTGACAAAGTATGCAAGTTACTGTGAATTGCAACTGCCTTGCATTTTTTGTTCCAGGCTAGACCATGTATTGGGCAAGGAAAAACCTGAGTTTTATAGGAATCTATTTTGCAAAGACCATAGATCAGAAATTTCATTCTTGATTTCGTGTCATACTCACGGAAAGCTTGCCGATGCCCGTGGTATGTGTGAAGAATGTGTCTTGTCATTCAATAACAAACCCAGATCAAACACAGACATGCACAAGTTTTTGACAGCTCAAACTGGATCAGATCATAGTGCTTGCAATTTCAAGGGTTCAGTTTTTAATGGCAGATGTGTTTCTGGTTCTAATGTTACAAAACTGTGCTCATGTTGCAATAAGTCTTGGATATCAAGACAACATGGCAACAGAGTCATCCAACTAAAATCACCTAGAAGTGACATGACTAAGCCCAATATTCCTCTGCCACGTAGTTTGAACCACAGAGAAAATATGAAGAAGATGAGAGGGAGGTTTGCTGGTCCAGTAATATCTAACCGTGTGGCAAAGAGTGGTTATGATCCTTCTCATGTAGCATACACTGAGCTCAAAATCACTTCTGATTCTGAGAACGAGTTCCCATTTTCTGATGATGATGACCATAATAGTGTTGCTGATGAAATGGAACCTAAGGAGGGATTGAAGATTCAAGATGTTTATGAACTTCCTACAAGATCAAGGGCCAGTTCTGTGGCCACAAAAAATCTAACCAATATGTCTTCTAATGCACGAGTCCCTCGTGATGGCAAACATTTAGAATGTGGTTCTTATAGTAGGCAGGATCTAGTGGACGGTAACCAGCAGCAAGGTAATGTGAAAACCCACCCAATTCCCAAACTAATTTCACTTGATGTTTTTTATCTTTCATTCAATATGATGGAAGCTTCTGTTGGAGTTTCAACAGAGAAGAGTGAGGTCAAATTTGCTGTTGGTCAGAATTCTGGTTCTTCTGCACTTTCAGAGTTTATATCTTTACTTGATGTTCCCTCGTCATTTACTGTTGTTGGAGGTCCATTTGAAGCATCGCATAAGAAGTGTAAGCTCTTTATCTCTGTCTGTATAATTTTGTAAAAGATATTTTCTGCATGTAATTTATCTTCTTCATTTATGAATTGTTAGCTGCAGATAGCACTGGATCTAGCATCCTAAGACAGACTCCAATTAATAAGCATGAGGGAAATGTGAAGTCAATAATCACAATAGGTGCAACAAGCACTAAAAGTAACCAGGTTTCTAAAGAATTGCTTCCAATAAATGCACCTTCTGTGGATTTGAGTGGTGGGTTGAAGTCTAGCATTGTAATTAAGGAGAGAGATGTATTTGATTGTGTGGCAGAGAATATCAATAAAAAGGATCCCGGTGATACTGAAGAAGAACTGAAACCATTTTCGAGAGAAAATAGTGCCACTCAAGGGACTGACTTATATTTGAGTTGTCCATTATCAGGCAAGCAGGGAAATGTTAATGAGTTACAGATAATTGACGCATCCAACTCCGATGGAGTTGTGACTAAGAAATCAATCTCAACCGAAATAGGTGAGTCTTCTGGGTTTGAATCTCTTGATGTGAATGAAGTAGAGGGTGAGAACATTGTTGACCAATTAAAGCATCAAGTTGAGTATGATAAAGAATGCATTAGTGCTTTGTCTTTAGAGTTAGAGGAAGAAAGGAACGCTTCTGCAATTGCTGCCAATCAGGCGATGGCCATGATCAACAGGTTACAAGAGGAGAAAGCAGCACTCCATATGGAGGCTTTGCAATACTTGAGAATGATGGAAGAGCAGGCAGAATACGATGTAGATGCACTGGAGAAAGCCAATGACCTTGTGGCTGAGAAGGAAAAAGAAATACAAGATCTAGAAGCAGAACTTGAATATTTCAGGTTGAAATATCCTGGTGAATCGGCACTAGAGTTAACATTTGAAGAAATTATGGAATTGCGGCAGAAGGTTAATACAAAAGGTAATGCCAACATCACTTCTAGTTCCATGTTTAGTGAAAAACCAAGCTCTGTCGGAACTTCAATTCCATGTTTTGAAGAAGAGAGAAAGTACATTGCACACTGTTTAGAGGGTTTGGAGAGGAAACTTCATCAATTTGCTCGAGACAGGGCTTTACCTGAGAGTTCTGGGAGTGATGATTCCAGTGAAACAAGAGATGGAGAACACGATGTGGGAGCTTCTATGAAGGAGCCAAGTGAAACGGATGATCAGGTAAATGATCAACCTGCATCTAGTTTAACCCTTCCTGCACATGAAAAGAGAGACAAAGATCACAAAATCAATCAGCATAAGAAGAAACTCCTCAATCAATACGATGAAGTTGATTGGATGAGTCTTCGAAGTGAACTTTCAGATCTCAATGAAAGGGTGGAATCACTCGAAACTGATTACAACTTTCTGGAGCATACTTTTAACTCTCTTGAAGCTGGAAAGGAGGGAGTGCAGTTTGTTCAAGAAATTTCTCGTCAGCTGCTGGAATTGCGAAAAAAAATTTTTGACTAAAAAATGTCAATCCCTTCCTTTGACAAGCATTATTGCAGGAATAGCAACTATTTCTAAGAATAGTTCATTCATTTGCTTTTTTGTAGAAAATTTCATTAAGAGCCACGAACTTTTGTAATCTTTCCAAAGAGGAACTACTTAATTATAGAAATAATTTTAGACAGGGTTGATATTCAAAATTGGCAGTTCCACTTGCTTACGACTGAAGGACCCTGTGAAGTCTAACTTGGTCTAGCACAAGTATGCATAAGAATGGCAACAAGTAAGGCCAAGCTTGGGTTCGAGATCAATGAAAACTTTTTTATTTTGAAATTCAAGTCCAGCTCAAAGCCCGATCGAGTTTGAGAGGCTTGATCAAAATTTGAGTTGTTCGAAATTTAATCACATTTAAGTTTTGCTTGGGTCTAGTTAAGCTTGAATCAAACCTAATTTATTGTATCAAGCTCTAAAGGCCAACACCTTTAAAGAAATATTAAATGGTTCAAAGTCTATAACAAGACCAACCTTTTTTTTTAAATATTAAATGTTGTAAACTTAATTGGAATAAGAAGGCCAAAAGGTCAACTTTTTAGAAATTTGTGATTGAAGCAAAGACCTAAATATTTTATTTATGTAGTTACTTTTCTCCTCATCTTTTCGCTTTCAGTATGGAAATTAGAAAATGGGAATCATAGGAGATTCAAGGACACATAAAAAATGAAACAAATTTAGAGAAAAGTTCAAGAAGTCCATCAAAGAATCAATCCAAAACATCAAGATTCAAGATCCATAAAACTCATCCTTTTATCTTGTTCCATTTATTGTTCGTTATTATTTTTCTTTAATTTTTCATACACTAAATTGGTATATTTAGGTGGGATAAACCTTAGAATTATACTTTGATTTTATTTTTTTGATTTAATAGAAGATAATAGTTTTCTTGAAAATTATTTATTATATTGGATTAAAGTGATGAACATAGGAGATTCCATCTTCAAATTCATATATATGATTGAAGTAACAAATGTAAAAAAAATCTTATAGATAATTAGATCACATAATGAATAATGAGGGTTGAATGCCAGAGCTAGGGCTATATGATCCTTCTTATCTAGAGTGAAATCTATTATGGAAATTCATAAATCAAATTAATATATTCTTTAGGGTTTTTGATTTGAGAGAACCTTGGGTCAAAATACTTAAGGATAGGGACTATGTCTTGACTATGAGAGTAAAATTGTAATTTTAAAATTCCTATTGATCCAAGTAACTAGGATTATTAATTAAATTATGATAAATTCAAGCACAAGACATGTTCTAGGGGGATTCTTCATCTAGATTCTATCTTTATATTGGTTGTTTAATTCTTATTTATGATCTTGACTAATTATCTCTTATTCGTTATTTTATTTTTATTAAATTTTCTTTTTAGAATCTATCACTCATTTTTTAAATTGGTTAATTGAAAGTCCGTTAGTTCTAATATATATAGTCTTCGTGAGAATGACAATCGATTCACTTAAATTATACTATAAGAAACAATATGTGCACTTGTCTTTTCGATTTTCTTTTGTATTGTTTTGTATTTTGTTTTATGTATATCACATTAATAATGGTATAGAAAAGTTAAATCAAATTAAGAAGAACCTAAAGCACTTGAATAGATCCTACATTGGTGATATGATGAGCAATATTAATACAACAAAGAATGAGCTTTCCAAGTTCTAAGATCCCCTCTATATACATCCTTAATATTATAATCTTTTTAAAAAGCAAATTACTTAAAAGCCTATATTCAAGTTGTCAAATGTCACAGCTTTTTTCTTAGAAAAAAGTAAAATTTGAATTGGCTTAAGGATAGAGACTCTAATACTTCCTACTTTGGCTCCTAAGGAGAAACTCTAAAAAAATCTTAATTCTTAAAGAAGATTCAAGCATATTGTTACACACATTAAATGATCTATGTTTTTAAACCTTCAATTATTTTTATGATTTACTAAGTACTAAAATATTCTCCAATATTCATCTTCACAATGTCACTCATTTTGGACTCCATAAATTAGTTCTTAGTCATACAAGAGCCTTTTTAGATCATTCACCAAGCAAGAGATTAAAGAAACTGTATTTAAACTCTAGCCTTATAAAGTCCTCAGATATGATGACTCCCTTTCATGCATAATTCTTAATTTCTTTAAACATAGCAAAATTATTAAAGAAATTAACAGTACTAACATCTCTTTAATCTCAAAGTAGCCAATTTGGGTACTTTCAACAAGTTTAAACCTATTTTTCTCAAATATGATTTATAAAATTATCTTAAAGCTTTTTGTAGAGAGATTAAAGGAACTCTACAATCCATTCTTAACAAAGCCCAATTAACTTTAATTCCAAGTTTAACCATTAACGAAAACATCTTACTACAATGTTTATAGTACTATCATAAAAGAATGGCCACATTATATGCTTATTTAAAATTAATTTTTTTAAAGGCTTTGATACCACATACTAGGATTTCATTCTCTTATCCTTACAAGCTTTTTAATATCCCAGAAAATTCAATGATTTGATTTTCAGTGCATAATAATAACCTTTTTAGTAGTGCTAGTAAATAGGGAAGCTACTAAAAACTTCTCAAGTGATAAAGTGGTTGGGGCAAGGATATCCTCTCCCTCTCTATTTATAAGGTGGTTGGGGCAAGGATATCCTCTCCCTCTCTATTTAGTTTTCCTTTTCAAGAATTCATGCTTCTTATTATTGAGAGTTCTATTATTAACTTTGGAAATTTTAGATACCATTATAGATGCTCCAAAAAACAAATTTAGTCTTTCTTTGTTGATGATTTGCCCTTATTTTTCCATAATGAATTAAACTTAGTTGAACTCCTTTTGAAATTAGTATGAGAATTTTAAATTTTCTAAGGTTTGGCAATGAACACGAGTAAATCATGCTTCATTTATCAACAAAATGTTTCTAACTTGCTCAAGGTTACATAAATTTAACTAGCTTCAACTAAGGTTAACTTCCTATTTGTGATCGTAATCTTCCTCCATTTACCATCAATCTTTTAAGGATTATACTCTTCTTATAGATCAAATTAAAAATTAAATTAAGAGTTTGAGAAGGTTTTGTCCTAAATAGGTAGGCTCTTTATTATCAAATCTATTACGACTAGCCTATACATTTTTTTGGTCTTGTCACCTATCTCTTCCTAAATATGTATTCAACACCATATAAAAAGTTATGCTTAACTACCTCTAGCTAGGATCTGAAGACAACAAGTCCAAAAGTAAAATAAGTTAGAAGGAGGTGTTTTTTTGTTTAAAGAAATGAAGGTTTTGATATTCTCACTATTAAGTTAACCAATCAGGTTTTGCTTGCTATAAAGTTATGGAGATTATTCATGAATCAAGAATATGTTGGTGTTAGATGCATTCATTCATAATATTTGATTGGAAAAGTGTATGACAAGTTAAACTAGCTAAAATTCCTCTTAAACATAGAAGAAAAACTCTATGTATTTTGTTATGATAATTGACATAAATTGGTGATGAAATCATGATTAGCTAAGCAAATGATCCATTGCTTGTGCCTAATGGATTAGTTATAAGAGATAGTAGTAAAGAATGTTAAAGAGGTTTTGAATGGGCTAATTTATGACTTATATGCAAATCAAGCTTCAAAGTATTACTTTAAGATCTATTATAGGAGGCTTGTTAGACATTAGAAAAAGACCAAATAGTTGTTAATTTGATTCAAGCTAAGGTCGGGGGAGTTTTGGAATCTTAAAGCTCATCTTTGGCTAAACACGAACTCAGACACAACCATGTTACAACTATGTCCTTCTATGGATGTGAGAAGATTGGACAACCTTATACATGTGTGTGTCATAGCCCATATCCCTCTTTTATACATGGATTAAAGTTCTAGTAGCTAACATGGATTAATACATGATTGTGTGTTAGCCTATATTGCTTTTGAGAATCATGATTGGAAGGCACAATCACACATAGGAAAAAGCTAGAGCCTTTGTCATTTTATGCTAAAGTTCAAGTATGGAACAAGGTCTAGAACACAACCTTGTCTTAACCAGTATCTCCCAATGAAATCCTAATTTTGTATTATTTAATAATTTTTAAGTATTTTTAATTTTATTATTGGGAGTCGTGAGTGTTTTCATTCTTTATAATTTATTGAACTCTTTTGTAGCTTTAAAATTAATTTTGGAACTTGGTTCTTATTTCTTTATAATCAACGAGATAGTAATTTAGCATTCTAAGTAATATTTAATCTTGTTCATGATACACTATCATTAATTCGGTTTGCATTAGTTAGTATCAGAGTTTGACTCTAAATCAAGTGTTGTTTTCCTTTAGTTTTTGTATCATGTTAAATTATTCTATTTCTTTGTCTAATTTTTTCTTATGAATCTTATCTGTTTATTAGATATTCTTTTGTTTCTAAAGTTTCAACCAAAATCAAAATTATTTTATCAATTGTGCTAGGATTTTTCTATATATTCTTATTATGATAAGGCTTTTTCTTTTTTAATCCTTTTTTAATGATTTTTGTACCAAATTGTCTTAGCCTTATTAAATCAAATTCATAAGTAAGAATTTGTGATGATACAATTTTATAAAAATATCACTCAAAATATATTTTTTCAATTATGCAATCAATTCTAATTATCCTTGTGATTGAAATTGATTAAATTCTTAATTATTGAAAAAATAGTTGTCATTATTTCCTTATTTAATTCAATTCTCTTGTTTTTTTACTTAACATATGACTTTTTTCTTCCTTTAATTTTTAGTTCTTTAGGTTTGGACTTTATAAGGTTAAAAAGTTAGAATTTTTGGTTAAGTTTGTTTAATTTCTTAAAGAGATTGAGATGGAAGCAAATAAGTGATAAAAGGAAAGATGGTGTGAGAATAACATTAAAAAATCCAATTAAAGGGTGAAATATAATTGGTTTAAATATATTTTAAGAGTATACACATACGAGAGGAAGTGAGGAATTGTTTCTCTACTAACTTCTTTTTGTAACTTTTAATTATAGGTATTTTAACACTGGAGGAAGAAAAGGACAATGAGTGCATGGTGTATGCTATGGAATAACAATTTAAGAGGATGAACATGATGTATAATAAGGTGAAAGATATGTTGGAGAAGTAATCCCATTGAATTGTTGAATTGCAAATAAGATAACAACCATGAGTTCCTAATAAGGGTATGCATAGTAGGCGCAATCCAAAACCCCCATTGGAAGTCAATAAATAAAATGATGATTTAAGTGTCATGAAGTTGATCTAAAATTTAAAGTTAAAGGGGTAGAATTAGGACCGGGAGAGGAGTTAGGCTTGAATGGTATCCTAAGATAAAGCCTATAGGTCAATAAAGTGGATAGGAATCTTTATACTATCAAAATGAAAATACCTTCATTTAAAGGTTTAAAAAGACCTATAGGATTATTTAGAGTGGGAGAAAAAGATGGAATTGATTTTTAACATTCATATTTACTCTAACAAGAAGAAAATGAGGCTAATTATGGTAAAGTTCACTGATTATTCCATTATTTGGTGGGATCAAATAGTGACTAACAAAAGAAGGAATCATGGGCATCCTATAAAGATATAATAAATTGAAGGTTCTTATGAGGAAGGGATTCATGCCTAATTATTATTATATATACTTATATAAAAAAATTAAAAAGCCTTTCTTAAGGTTTAGGAAGTATAGAGGATTATCATTAGGAAATGGAAGTAGCTATGGTCCAAACCAACATTGAGGATGATAGAGAAGCAACTATGATAAGGTTATTGAATGGTTTGAATAAGGATATAGATAATATGGTAGAGCTTCATCATTATGTTGAGTTAGAAAGGATGGTGCATAAGGATATAAGGTGAAGAGATAATATAACACCCCACTCCCGCATGACCCGAACCCGACATCGATGGTGATATCCGAGTCCGT
>JAOSBK010000004.1:15455865-15469238 GCA_027568895.1 Erythroxylum shatona
ATTTCATCACAAAATCAATCTCATATCAAAACTCATCTAAGTATAATTTATACTTAGGTTTATGCCTCACTAAAACCATTAAAATCTCTGTTCCTTCTCATTGACTCACTTTAGATTTTTCCAAATCACTGGGTCGACTGTTCACATTAAATTAGAAAGAGAAACTGATGTAATTTGGTCATACTCTGTTATGGAAAAGTGTTCCTCTATGTCTTATCTTTCCATTGACACCAAAAATCACTCAGTTTGGTTTAGTAATTTGGAAGATATACCTCTAACATTATTGGGTTGTTCATATTCAAAAACAATATACTATGTACAACTTCCACCCAGAAATTCAATATTTTAGAGAAAGAATCAAAATTTAACTTCTTGAGACAATTTGTAAGCCTATATCTCTACTCCAAATTATCAATCATCTCATTTGGAATCCTATATGTCCAGATATAATTAAAATACTGATGGGTGCTAAGTAAGAAAATCCTATTTCACTGTTCCAACAGATTCCACACTTTGATTTAATCAGTCTTTCTTAATTCAACTCAGAATGCTACAAACTTTTATGTAGGGATAGAAAACTGTGTTAGGAATTTATTGGTTCAATAATCAAGTCATTTGGAGGTCTAGAGAAGAAGTTATGGACAAAAGAAGGAAGACTATTCAGGTTGAGTCAACCCTTGGGTCAAACCAGCAAAGTCACCATCGTGCTTCCAACCAATTTCAATGACTTCCCAACCTTCCAAGCTATGTCACCGTCATGCTTAAGCACAATGGTGCAAATCTCCTAACCTCAAAAGTCACCGTCGTGCACAACTCTACTTCATCTTCTCCATCGACATCTCAACTTCAAACCTTCATAACGTTTGATCCAAAACTCCAAAATTTACATACTTTATATTAATGGAAAGCTTAAAGAATATCTACAAATTTCTTGAAGACAAAATTGTCAAAATATCTCTATATCAGTGAAAAAAACTCATGGAAGTTTCGAACCGAAAATTCAACTCTCTAACCATCTATTCTCAGAAAATTTCCAGATGACTTCCATCTTCCAAAATCTAACACTTCAAATTTTTATTTCAAGTCTTTCCACTCCAAAATATACAAGTTCTCTAAGTTCTCTAAGTTCTCTAAAACCTTTTATTTAAAGTTCTCTAAGTTCTCTAAAACCTTAGGATCTAATCAACCAATTCCATTTTTTTTATAAAGTATGGTGATTCATACCTTTCTTATTATGTATTTTATGTTTGTAATCTTGAATCAACCTATTATGTTATGGCGATCCTTGGTTCTATCATATTAATGTCGAATCTCATCACTCTTATTGATAAGAATATGGAATTAGATCACAATTATATGATCAACTTTATACTTGATCTTGTTTACTTATGTTTCTAATAATCATTGTTTCTTATTATATTCTTTTCATTTTTAAGATTTATTAAGAACAAATTGATCTTAAGTGTCTTATTCTTTGTTTCTTGATTTTTCTCATACATAAAAAATTATTTTTATTAATGTAGGCTTGTCAATAAAAATCCTAAAAAGCTTCCATCTAAACTTATATAAAATTAGTGGATAGATACAAGAGCAAGTATCTAGTGTGCCAAATATATTATATTTGTTATTCATATTATTTCTCTTATAGTTCAATTCAAACTTACAAAATTCTTCTTCTTTTTGTTAGGTTTAATTAAGTTCCTTTAAACTTAATTTTCTTAATTTTGGTTAGTTATATTGTTCTTCAGCCTCTATTTTTGTTACTTTGTTTGATTCCGATCTAAATTTGCTTCTTTAGAAGTATTTGATAAAGGGGAAATTTTAAACTAGTTTTATTGATTTTGATTGCCTAGTCTACAAAGAATACTTATTCAACAACTTAAATTTTGAATAGAGTAAAACTATAAGGGAGAGACACGAGAGAGTGTTTACTACAAATATTTTTATGTACGTACAATATGACTAAAACGTAGAGTACAAACTTGTCCAAAGATAAGGAATTAAGAAGGAAAGAGTGGGAGTAGATTATGAATCCATCATAAACGTCATACAAGGTTAATATAAATGACTTATCTAGTAATTTAGTAAAATTTAGGATAGGTTAAAGAAACATAAAGTTACCATAAGTTCCCTACAATAGAATTCACTTCCAAATAAAAGGATGCATGAATTTAAGCTATATTATGATGTTAAGGTTGTTATACCAACTACTTGGAAGAGCTAAACATAAGGGTTAGTAGAGGAGGAAGAATGAGGAGACAAATAGAGGGTAAATTTAGCATAGGCTATAAAAGATGGTATGAAAAAATGATGGATACTAACTTGGGTTTCTTTAAGATAAACATACCATCTTTTGAAGGAAAAAATATCCATACGCCTAGTTAAAGTAGGAGAAGCATATGGAGCTAATTTTTTTATTGCTACAATGTTTTGGAAGAGAAAAATGTTAAACTATCTACAAGGAATTTGATGAGTATACTCTGGATTGGTTTGATAAATAAATTATTATTAGGAGGAGTAATTAAAAGCTATCCATTAGAACTTAGGAGGAGTTAAAGATGGAGATAGGGAAACATATTATGCCAAACTCCTACTATAGGGAGTTCTAATAAAAGCTTTAAATGTTAACTTAAGGTTCCAAGAGAATGGAGGAGTATCATAAAGAGATGGACATTCCCATGGATAAGGAGAAAGTGCAGGAAGATCAAGAATCAACAATGGCTTCATTTATTTATAATATGTTCCCAAAAATTGCTAATGTAGTGGAGCTATAAAACTAGGTAAAGTTAAATGATGCAATGCATATTACGATAAATGTAGAAAGAAAACTAAAAGTAGGCCTAATAATTATTTTAATCCTTCTAGTTTAGGTTATTCATCATAGAGAAAATCATAAAGTAGAAAGGAAATTAAGAATCCAAAACCTAAATATAAAACAATCAAGTTAAAAATTGAAACATCAAATAGGGAGAAAGTTAAGATCAATTCCAATTCCATAACTAGGAATCAAGATATTAAATGCTTCAAATGCTTAGAGATACGATATATAACTTCATAATATCCCAATAATGGAGTAATGGTGATAAGGGATTGTACAGAATATATGTCAAATGCTAGTTTGGGGGATCTTATTGATGAAGTGCATTAAGAGACCCACGGTAGCAATTATACTAGTCTAAGAGTGTGTTAAGCATGCTTCTCTTCCATTCTACATATACCATCAAAGATTGGGAGTGTAATATGATCATAAATGGCAAGATTTATGATAATATAACTATTGTAGAGTTAGTAGAGGTGTTAAGGTTGTCAACCATATAGCCTACAATAGTTGAATGAGAGTAAAAAGGATAGGGTAAAAAGTTTGGCGATGGCCCTTTCTTAATTAGGAAGTACAAAAGCTAGTCATGTACTCTCTATAGGTACGATCATTTCTTACCATTACTACAAATTTAGTTATATAGGGTTAGGTTTTATGTTCTAGTGTATTCAACATGTATTAAAAATTTTAAACTCGTAGCCAGGAAGTGAAGTTAATATAATTTTTGTATGTGATATTAATTGGTGTTTAGTATATAATGTTTATTTAAAATTATTTTTATATTTATTTCTAGCTCTTTTATGTTTCTTAGTGTTTGTGGATGAAAATGATTAAGTCTTCTCATTAACATTCTATAGAATTTGATCAAGAGATCAAAAGAACATTGAGAAGATTCTAGAAGGGGAACAGAAAAACTAAAGGAATTGATTTGGAAAAAACTATGGCCAATTTGAGAACCCTAAAAGAGTTAGCTACCCCAGACTTGACCCCAAAGAACTCTATGCATTACTTTCCCAAATTTTGTTGACTATATTACTTTTAAACTTAAGTCTAACTTGATACATCTTTTCCCTAATTTTCATGGTCTTGTAGGTAAGGATGCTCAAAAGCATCTTAAGAACTTCATATGGTTTGTCTTAGTATGAAACCCCTAGGGTGATGGAAAAGCAAATAATATTGATATCTTTTCCATTCTTACTAAAAGATGCAGCAAAAGATAAGTTTTTTTTTTATTTTCCTATAGGAAGTGTTACTATATAGACTGAAATGAAAAGGTTATTACTACATATTTCATTCATAAAAGTTAGTAGGCATAAGGAAAGAAATTTGTGGAAAAAAGCAACATCATAGAGAATACCTCTAAGAGTACTGGGAGCATTTAAAAATGTTATGTGACAACTACCCCCATCATATCATTACAGAGCAACTCCTTATCCAATACTTGGAGAAAGGATTATTATCTACAGATAAGAGTTTAGGGGATGCAACAAATGGTGGAGCATTGGGTGAAAAGATTCCCAAGGAGGCAAGGACTTTAATCAAGCATATTATGGTAAGCTCAAAACAATTTGACATTTGCAACATTGTTCTTAGAGTAATTGAGGTAAACAATTCATCCATTAAACATTGTTTAGATTAACTAACACCTTTTTTTAAACATATTGCTATAAGAAAGGCACAAGTGAAAGCTTGCTAGATATTTGCCAATGCAAACCATCTGATAAATGGGAATCTAGCCTTTTAAAAGGGAAACATGGAGTATGTTAATAGTGTAAGAAGAAACTTTACCCAACATCACAATCCATACTCCCAGGCTTATAACCCAGGTTAGAGAGATTACATGAACCTAAGTTATAAAGAGAATAAGTAGCATAACTACTTCCAAAATAGGTTGTAGGGCATATAAAAATTTCAAACGAAACCATAAGCATCCTCAAATTCAAAAGATAAGATCTAACATTTAAAATTTTAAAAACTAGGTAAGTCAAATGGTAGTTATTATCAACTATTTTGAAGTTCAAATTGGAGGAAATTTTTCATTACAACTTGAGGTAAATCCAAAGAATGTCAGTGTGGTAACCTTAAGGAGTGTTAGGAAGCTGAAGGATCTTAAGAGGACCCATATAGGATGACCATCAAAGAGCAATTCAGAAGGAGCTAGAAAAAGAAGCAGATCCCTCATCTAATTCAATGAAATTTTTTGAATCTTTAAATGTAATTAACACTAACCCCCCACCTTTCCTAGCAGATTTATAAATTCAAAGAAGGAGAAAAAAGGTAAGGAGATCTTAGAGACTTTTCAAAAAGGTAAATGTAAATATACCTTTTGTAAACACAATCAAGCAGGTGCTAAGGTATGCAAAATTCCTTAAGGAATTATTTACTAATAAGAGAAAGTTGAGAGGTAATTAGAAGGTCATAATGGGTGAGAATGTTTATGTGATCTTCTAAAAGAAATTACCTCCAAAATGTAGGGATCTAAGTATGTTCACTATTTCCTATAAGATTGGTAACATTATAATTAGGAGAGTCGTGCTAGATTTATGAACATCAATCAATATTATGCCTTATTCTATCTATGTTACTTTAAACTTAGGCCCTTTGAAAGAAACTAGTATTGTTATACAATTGGTTAATCAAACTAATGATTATTCTGATAGAATGGTCTAAGGATATTTTAGTGTAGGTGAATAAATTCGTGTTTTTTTATTTTTATATAGTAGATATGGAAGATGATATCTCCCCTAGCCCCACACCTATCTTATTAGAGAGACCATCCCTTAACATTGTTTAAACTAAGATAGATGTTCATAAGGGTACATTCACAATGTAATTTCATAGGGAGGTTATTCATTTTAATATTTTTAATGCCACAAAACATCTTCAAAATGATCATTCTATTTTTGCTATTGATGTGATTGATCCTTTAGTGTATTAACTTTTTAAGTTGAATTGAAGGGACAAATTAAAAGCAATCTTAGCTAAGAATCTAGAGTTGAAAGCCACTAATGATGTTGAGTTAGGAGAGGAGCTAATTAATACATTGGATACCTTACACTCCTTAAAATCGCTCTCCATTAGGTATGAACTTACTTCCATATAATTATCTTAATATCACCAGCATTTGTTACCTTCTAATGTATAGGTACCTAATGTGGGGATGAAACCACTACCCTCTCACTTGAAATATGAATACTTGGGAGACAACCAAACTCTTCCAATGATTATTTCAATGGAGTTGACTATTAATAAGGAAGATAAATTATCTTCTTTGTTAATGGAGAATAAAAAGGCCATTGGGTAGACAATTGTAGATATTCAAGGAATAATCCCTTCTATATACATGCATCACATTTTTCTTAAGAAAGGTGCCAAGTCAACTGGACAATCACATTGTAGGATAAATCCTCCAATATTGGAATTTATGAAAAAGGAAGTACTAAAACTTCTTAATATTGGAGTAATTTATCCTATTTCGGATAATAATTGGGTAAATCTAGTATAGCTAGTTCAAAAGAAATCTGGAATCACAGTGTTAATAATTCAGAATCGTGAGTTGGTTCCCACATTTGCATAAACTAGGTGGTGAGTTTGAATTAGTTATAGGAAGTTGAATCTTATAAATACCACTTTTTCATTCCATTTATTGATCAAATGTTTAAAAGATTTGGTGGTCATAACTATTACAGTTTTCTAGATGTCTTTTCAAGTTATTTTCAAATTTCTATTGCACCAGATGATTGAGAAAAGATGACCTTCACATACTCATTTGGTATATTTACTTATTAAAGGATGCCATTCAGTTTGTGCAATGTTCCCGCCACCTTCTAAAGGTACATAGTAAGCAGATTTTATAAATATGTTAGGAAGGTATTTGTGAACAATTTTAATGTCTACTGTTCTTCTTTTGGTAATTTTTTTAAAAGCCATTACACTCATTTTAGAAAGATCTAGTGAAACTAATCTTCTGTTTAATTTGGAAAATTTTCATTTTATGGTTGATTAAGGTATAGGTTTGGGGCGTGTTATGTCCTTTAGGGATATGGGGTTTGACAAATCCATGTTTGATTTTGTTTTGTCTTACCCCTCGAAAGTGTGGGAAGTTTGTTCATTTCTTAGCCACACAAGTTTTACTGTAAATTCATTAAGGATTTCTCAAATATAGCCTCTCCTCTATACAAGCTATTATAGAAAAATGTACCTTTTGAGTTTGATGACAAATGTAAGGAGGCATTTGAAAAGCTTAAAGAGTTTAACAACTCCACTAGTCATTCAACCTCTAAAATGGAGCCCTCCCTTTGAGATTATGTGTGATACCAGTGATTATGCAATAGGTGTTGTTCTAACAAAAACAAATTAGGAAAGGTTGCACACATCATCTATTATGCTTTGAAAACTTTGAATTTATCTCAAATAAATTATTCTATAAAAAGAGCTTTTATATTCTATATTTGCTTTAGAAAAATTCCAGTCATACTTAATGGGTGCGAAAGTTATTGTTTATTCTGATTATATATATTTGAAGTACTTGCTCATCAAGAAAGAAGCAAAATCAAGGTTAATTAGATGGATTTTCCTTCTTTAGGAGTTTGATAAAGAAATAAGAGATAAGAAAGGGGCGAAGAATGTGGTTGCTAATCAATTCAGTAGTTTGGTCTAAGAGGAAGATGATGTCTCTTTAAAAGAGACATTTCTAGATGAATAACTCTTTCCTACCAATTTGATACCTTTATTGTATACAAATATTATGATTTTTTTTGAAAGGTTCAAAGTGACAAATTAAAGAGTGAGGCTAAGCACTATGTGTGGTATCACCCCTTTCTCTAAATGCATTGTGTGGACTAATTAATAAGAAGGTGAGATTCTGAGAGTGAGAATCTATCTATTTTTACTTTCCATCACTCTTACGCTTGCAGACATTTTATAGTAGAAAGGACTACACATAAGGTTTTAAAGAGGGATTTTTATTGACCCTCATTATTTAACGATGCATATATCATTGGAAGTCATACGACAGGTACCAACAAACATGTATCTTTTCTAGTAGAAATCAAATGCTATAAACTCCCATTCTTTTTTGTTAAATCTTTGGTGTTTAGGGCATTGATTTTATGGGATTGTTTCCTCCATCTTGTGGTTTTCATATATTTTACTTATAGTTAATTATGTTTCTAATTGTGTAGAAGCTAAAGCCACTATAGCTAATGATGTTAAAATTTTTGTAGCTTTTATCAAGTCTAACATCTTTTATAGATTTGGGATGCCAAGAGCTAGCATAAGTGGTAAAGGAGCACACTTTTCTAATAGGTTAATGAAAGCTTCATTTAAAATGTACCACATCATACATAAAGTTTCCACTTCCTACCATCCCTATACAAATGGCCAAACTAAGATTTATAATAGAGAAATCAAGTAGATCCTTAAGAAATCGTTTCAACTTAATAGGAAGAATTGCAACTTGAGATTGGGAGACACAATGTGGGCCTATAGAATAGCCTATAAAATACTAATTGGTATGTCCCTATATAAATTGGTGTTTGGGAAGTTGTGTTATATTTCTGTGAAGCTACATCATAAGGCATATTGGGTTTAAACATTGCAATAAGAATCATGATATTGCAAGAGTGCATAGAAATATACAATTGTAAGAGCTTAAAGAGATGCAAAACAACTCTTATGAGAATGCAATGATCTATAAAGAAAAGATTAAAGCATTCCATCACAAGATCATCTCAAAGAAAATCTTTTTTATTAATCAAAAATTACTTCTTTGTCATTCTAAAATTATATTGTTTTTAGGTCAATTATGTTCTTATTGGGTCTATCCTTTATGGTTTTTAATACTTTTCCTGATATTAAAATATAGATTCAAAGTTCAAAAATAAGGAAAACATTTAAGATGAATGGGCATCTCCTAAATCCTTACCAAGAAGGAATTCAAGTGGAAAATGTAGACATGATAATCTTTCAAGATCCAAATTAAGATCACATCATGAAAAGAATAAATTCAAGCCAATGTTATTTAAAAAAAAAGACATTATTTGAGAGCCAACCTAAGGGGAGTTTTTCCCTACTTTTACTTTTTTGCAATTTTTGTTGTTTTGAATGCTCCATCTCTTATATTTAATGTTATAATAGGGATAATATATGTTTTAAGTGTAGGGGAGGGGAATTTATAATATATGTTTTTGAAATAAAAAAACATTATCTTTTTCTATTACTTCTAGGATTATACATATAGAGTGGAATTAACCAAAAAATTCATGGCAACAAGGGTATGTCTTTATACTTATGTAATCATTTAATGTATGTTTCCTTTAAAAGAGTAGTGATTAGTGGATAGACATAAGCCAATGACATTTTGAGCCTCTTAAACTAACACAATTATATTAATCTCATTGCCTTTTGTTCATATATGATCTTCATGACATGTACATCTTGAATTTGCCTTGATTTTATATTCATGACCATATTGTTATCACATGCATTAGTATGCAAATGATGTAGGAATCTTTGCATTATAAGCCACATTTGTTAAGCATTTTTAACATTATTACCCTTTTCTTTTTATGTTAATAATAGTACAAACCTTTAACATAAAAATATGCCTTCCCTAAGCCTTAAAGCTAGTGCATCATTTGTGATTGTTAATGTTTATGGATCCATAAGAAACTAAGTGTAAGGGTGTTTATAAATGCAATTTGATTATAATTGATGGAATTGATTTTTATTTCCTATCAAATAATCCCATCACTAATGTAGTCTCTTTGTGTTCTTGTCTTTATATTAAGAAAAGAAATTAAAAGAAAAGAAGCTACCAAGGAGGAAAATCATTTATTTTACAAGTAATTCATGTTGGTATTCCCTTCCTAAGTTGCACGAAATGGGTAACTTGATGTCATGTAAATAAGGGAGAAGTTATTGTGAAGGATCACTCGTTATGGTTATAATGGGTTATTTATCAGTATTCTTATAACTGATTTTTTCTAATTCTCTTTCCTTTATATGGTTTATAGTTTAAAGGCTTAAATCTAAGCTGTGGAATAGTGCTTTTACATTTATAATAGTTAATGTACCTAGATTTCGTTGGATGTTAATTTTTGCACTCGATAATCAATTGAGTGTTCTTCTTGCTTCACTAGTCTTAATGGCTTTTAAACTACATAATCCAAATATGTCTCACCTTAACCTTTGGCTCCATTAAAAACTTCAAAATTCCTTTAATTTGTGTTATGAATATGAAACTTTAGTGGTGGAGAACTGAAAAGGCATGCAAAGTTGTGCAATGTTTTGATCATGAAAGGTGTTTAAATGTGCCTATAAATTGATCTTATTTTTAAACATAACTTGTCAAAGTCTACTCCTAAATTGCTAAGTTTTTAACAATAATGGTCGCATATTAATCTGAGTAAAAAAATTGAATGTTCAATTCTTGCTATGGTTTTGAAAGTTATTAATATTTTTTATAACTGTCTATACTTAGGAAATATGGTTAAAGAAGAAGCATTTTGATTTTGATTTTGATCTTTAGTTTTTCCTATAGACAACTAAAAGTTAAGTTTGGGGGAGCTTGATAAGTTATCGATTGATTATCTATTTATTCCCTAATGCTTAGCGATTAATGTTTATATAGCATCAAAGATACTTCTTTTAGTTCGTAATTTGGTTTAGGTATAATTTGGAGGGGAAAAAACAAAGTGAATTAAATTCACATCCTTGGTTCAATTCCATTGATCTTTTATCTCATTTGCCTTCGTGGAGCTAAAAGGAGATGAGTTAGGATGAAAATAGTTTAAAGAATATATGAAATTGAATCATTAGGGCTTACATGCATATGTAGAAGTGTACAAACCCTTGTACATGACTTACATAGCCTTATATAGGACCATGCAAGTTGTTAAAAATGTGTGCAAGCTCGAAGAAACTATTTCAATCTAACTGTGAACGTTTAACTTGACAATTTCTAGAAAATACACGACTATATAAGTCACAAAAAATGTGTAAAAACTCAAAGAAACTATTTTAATCCAATTATGAATGTGTAACTACATAATTTATGGAAAATTGATATACAAAATCACTTACATGCCCATATACCTGACCTTGTATAATCATGAGCCTAATTTTGAAGTAATCAATCAAAACATATACAAAATATACAGATTAGACATACAAAGGACACAAATTTCCAACCTTTTAAAGAGCTATGAGCGCTAATCAAAGGGGACATCAAGGTTGGTGAACATGTTAGGAAATTGATCAGTCTTAGTGATATTTTTCTTAGCTCAATTTTGGAATTGTTTACGTTATTATGTGATTAAGGGATTTATGTATGAATGATTTGGATAGGGCCTACTAGATCATTCATTTACGTATTTATTACTAGAATTATGATTATAAACTGTAATTGTTATATATACGATTCATGCATGATAAACTAATGATTGTGCATCAGTAGGGATAACATAGCATAAATTAAAAAATCTGAACTTATGTGATTATTATTATTATTTACTTGTTTTCACAATCCTTAATATGGTTATCACACTAAATTTAGAGAGCTTATTTTAGGTTGTCTAACAACTAGACATAATTGAAAAGGTTGTTGAATAATTTTTTTCTTTTGAAGATTAATTTAAGTAGGAAACTTGTGTCAAAATTTATATTTTATAAGAGTTTATTTATGGATTTAAACATCTTTCCCCCATGACCCAATAAAATAGAGATACTAGTTATTGGATTGGAGAAGTTGTTTTGAGTTGAATCTTCCCAATTATTACCATTTTCTTCATAATATTCATCGTTGTTAGAGTATATTGGTCTAAAATTATAACTATTTTTATAGGTGCAACTACTATAAAAATTAATAATATATAAGAAATAGGACATTATTAGTAAAAAGAGGACTCTCATCAATTAATCATTCAATTAAATGATATATAAAAAGGATTAAAACTTAAGGAGAAACTTCTGATAACTTAGAAGGAGTACATAGTAGTAAAATGGAAGTTGGGCCACATAATTGAGTAATATCTTAGAAAGTAGAAAATGTTGTAAAATTATTAATATAACTTGTTCGTTAAATAAACTATTCACTTTTATACTTGTTCTCCGCCCTAATGATATTAATTGCTTCAGAAAAGTTTTTGTCAACATATACAATTAAAATTTTTAATAACGTTAAAATTACTTGAAAATGCTTCAAATTATCTATTTTATGTATTTATGTATTAATAATTTTCTTTCTATACTATAGAAAACAATATAAATATGTGTACATATATTTATCCATCAATATGGCATATTAACTGTTTGACAAGTTTAGATAAATTCTTGTATGAATTAAGAAATTTTACATTACATTGAAAGAAACCTAAATGTTTCATATAATATCTAAAAATTCAAATACAAGAATCATATCTATATATCTATGTAATAAAATTTTATAAGTCTTATTTTTTAGCTAAATTATAAAAAATATAATGAAAAAATTATCTTAAATTCCCATAATAAACATTCTTAACTTATGGTATGTAACTCCTTATTCAATTGTATTCTGATTTATGATATGTTAAGAATATAATGAAAAAGAATTTTATGTACTTGTATAATTTGTCAAATGCTACTTTATATAAGCTATGAACTATGTTTTGAGATATTTAGTCATGGTTGAAATTCTTGATTCTCAATTGCTTTCAACTTCTACACCAAATTCGAAATTGCTAATAAAATTTAGTTTTAGGAAATGGTTGACATATATAGTAATTCGTTATTACTTTAATATCATTCATCTAAAAAATTTTACAAAAGTGGTTATTATATCAATTTACCTTATAATATGATAATATTGATATGGACTTAATTTTAATGCTTAAAGCAAAAGTTTAACAATTTACAAAAAAAGTCACATTAATATAAAGTTTCTACTACAAATGGGATAATCCCTACCTTTGCTCTTACACAACCTATACACACACCTCCTCACCAATCAAACCTAAATTAAACTCTTTTTCTTATGTGTAATTCAACCTAATATCTTTTACTATACGAGCATTACTAAATGAATAGGTATATTTTATTAAGTAATAATCTTATAATATGAAATATCGTATTGACTTATTAACTGTAATAGAGTATCACATTATAAATAGTTTAATATATGTTTTCATAACTATTTTTATTAATATTATTAATATCTAACTCAAGTATTGTGCTTATTAATTATTGAAACTAGTCTAACTCTATTTTTATTTGAATAATGAAATGACGTAAATAAAAAAAATACAATTTAAAATAATGAGAAATAAATAATTTTAAATGACTAATAGTTAATATTAAGTAGATCTAGACTTATGATTTCACTAATATTTGCCTTGGGAATGTTATCTACGATTAAGGGATGGCTGAATGAACAGTTTTCAATGAAGGATTTGGGAGAGGCTAACTATGTTTTAGGGATCAAACTTATAAGGGATCGGAAGAACAAACGGATAGCCTTGTCTCAATTAACCTACATTGAGAATATGCTCAATAAGTTCGCCATGCAAGATTCCAA
>JAOSBK010000004.1:15484806-15495505 GCA_027568895.1 Erythroxylum shatona
TAATAAGGGTATATCAAACATTTCACTAACTTTCTTAATAAGTGTGCATCTCTCTAAAACGACACTTATTTTGGATATGATGGAGTATATAACAACCTATAATTTCTTAGGAAATATATAAAAATAGAAAATTTTAAAAATGCTAAAATTACTTGAAAATGCTACAGATTATCTGTTTTATGTATTTATGTGTCAATAATTTTCTTTCTATGCTATAGAAAAATTCTATTGTGTGGAAATATGTCTATATATATTTATCCATCAATATAACACATTAACTATTTCTCAAGTTTAGATCAATTTTCATACGAAATAAGAAACTTATACATAATATTGAAATAAACCTAAATGCTTCATATAATGTCTAAAAATTCAAATGCAAGAATCATGTATCTGTGTTATAAAATTTTCTAAGTCTTATTTTGTACCTAAATTATAAAAAATGTGTAACAAGAAAATTATCTTAAATTCCCTTAATAAATATTCTTAACTTATGGTATGTAACTCCTTATTATTTGATAGTATTTTAATTTATGATATGTTGAGAATATAATGAAAAAGAATTTTATTTACATGTATAATCTATCAAATGCCACTTTATATAAGCTATGAACTACTTTTTTGGATATTTATTTAATGGTTGAAATTCTTAAGTCCTTAATTGCTTTTGACTTCTAAACCAAACTGAAATTGTGCTAATAAAGTTTAGTTTAAGGAAATGGTTGACTTATATAGTAATTCTTTCTTCTTTAATATCATTCCCCCAGAAAATTTTGCAAACGTGACTATTATATTAACTGACCTTATAATATGATAATATTGATATGAACTTAATTCTAGTATTTAAAGCAAAAGTTTAACAATTTACGAAAAAAAAGTCACATAATATAAAATTTCAACTACAAATGGGATAAGCCCTACCTCTAACTCTTCCACAACACATACACACACCTCCTCAACAATCAAACCCAAATTAAACTTCTTTTCTTATGTGTAATTCAACCTAGTATCTTTTTCTTTACAGGCATCACTAAGTGAATAGGTATAGTTTATTAAATAATAATCTTATAATATGACATATCATATTGATATATTAACCGTGAAATAGTATCACATTACACATGATTTAATATATGTTTTCATAACTATTCTGATTAATATTATGAATTATCTAACTCAAGTCTATGCTATCGCGAAGAAGTAATAGTAATACAGTAATGAAAAGAATATTATCCTATAAGGATTATGTTTATTAATTACTGAAATTAATCTAATCTAATTTTATTTGAATAATAAAAGATATAATTAAACAAAAATACATAAAGAACTTAAAATTGTTGATCGTTAATATTAAGTGGATCTAGCAGGACTTACGATTTCACTAAGATTTATCCCACTTGAAGCACCCGGTTTAATCAATTAATCCTTATTCCCTATATTACTAGCATGTTTCTCCAGTTTTTCTTAAGTAACATATTTCAATAAACAAGTTAACATCTCTATAATAACTAATTCGTTAAGCTTAAGAAATTCATAGTATTGTATACAATTTCATAAATGTCTCTATCTTATGATGATAACATGATATATATTTCACCCAATGCCTGAATTAATTATTACTTGTCAATTCAAATTGAAATATAAACCATGTAATTATTTAATTAAAAATGTTAATCATAGATCAAAATATTTATTATAGAATTGGAATAAAACATTAATTAAATTAAAATTATTGGACTTAAAAATTTCAAATTTTAGTTAGATCATGACCCTAAAAGGGAAATAGAAAACTTTAGAAAAATTAAATAACAACTTTAACATTGTTTGAGTTATGATTTAAAAGAGATAGAAAAATTAAAAATTGAAAGAAATTTGATATCAAATTTCGTCTTTGAATTTTGTCTGTGTGTTCCTCCTCTATACCTCTTTATTTTGCGAACTTTCCCCGTAGCAAAAATGTTCATACCTGGGCAAGTATGCTTATACTTTTGTCAGTTCTAGAGTGTAGAAGCACTTATTTCTTACACGTGTGCTGCAAATTCATGGTATTCATTAAAGTAATGCAATGATATGTATACTTTTGTCAATTGTAGGCAACGAGTGTAGAAGCGCTTCGTTGTATTGCATTAGGACTGCTAGACAACTCTGCTGATTTGTTGTATTGGATCGTGTTAAAATATCTTTTTCCTACATAGCATTTTGATGCATTTTAAGTCACAAAGTGAACTGACTAGAGAGAATTGAAACTGGGGATATTTTAACATATCTACCATGTAATTGTAGTTTTTTTAATGGATATTCGATTATGGAAAACTTTTATATTTGAGAAGCCTTTAAGTTTTATGCATTCAGTATTTGCAGTGACTTTTCAGATACATTCTAGTGTCCGCAGGCTTCGAGTTGTTCTTTAAATTTGTGGAATTGCCTAATTTTGATGTCGCATCTACTTTCAAGGTCAGAGTTAAAACTAATGCTTCTATGGTGTTGTATCTCAAATTACGCTTCCATATGTTATTGTTGTTAATCACTAATGCCTCTATGGTATTGTATCTCAAATTACGCTTCCATATGTTATTATTGTTAATATGTTGGATGTCCCTTCGCAGACAGTTGATAAAATTAAAATGATGCAGAGTTGTAAAGTTGAATGGCATAATTTTAGAAATAGTAAGTAACCGTTTGTAGCATATCATGTATAAACAAAATTTTACAACTTATCAAGTCTATTTCTAGAATTAGTTTTTTAATAACTTTTTCTAATCTTGTATCAAATACTCTGTATTTTTAATTATTATTATTACTCTTTTATTTTGTTTTTGTACTTTTTTATTATTTTTATGTTATATTTTGTTTTTAAGTATGTTCTTTGATTATATTTTACTTTTTATTTATTTATTATAATTTTATTTACATAATAATTTAGCGTGTTAATTTTACTTATTTAATCTTTAACCTGTATTATTTTTTTATTATCACATTTGTATGTGAGTGTATCAAAAATAACCTCTTTATTATATAAAAATAAAATTATATATTATCAAACTTTACTTTATTTCAAACTGAACATGTCGTAGATGATTACGACAATTTGTGGAGGAGCACTTCGTCCTTGCAAAGGTGCGCTGCAAATTTATAGTATCCATTCAAATAATGCAAAGACAGTCTTAATAATGCAAGAGCACTCATATCTTTGCCGCAGCTGTCAATTGAAAAAGATTGCTAACGTTAAAACTCTCCACCTGTATTTTTTTTATTTTCTTATTGCATACCAAAAGATGCTATCTAAGAAAATACAAAGCACATTAAATTAATCATAAAGTTTATCAAAAATTAAAAATTTATCAAATTTAAAATATTAACTTAGTGGATATAAAATCTAAATATCAATTAATTAATGTTCGTACATTAAATTAAAATAAGAAACAAATGCGTATATTCATACGATAAAACTTTCGCTCGCGGCTTTCTGCTATGATTAGTATTACTCATATTACTTGTACAGTACTGAAAAGACTGCAGTCAGTTGTAGCTGGTTAGGTTGAAATAATCGGTCGAGTCATTGCCAAGTAGCAAGAAATAATGTCGAAGTATCCCATTTTTCGTGACTGGCATTGACTTAAAGCATTATATCTTCCTGGAAGTGAAATCTCCAAAGTACAATAGATTGGACTTAAATCCTTGGTTAGGTTGATCGGTAGAGTCATTGCCAAGTAGCAAGAAATAATGTCGAAGTATCCCATTTTTCGTGACTGACATTGACTTAAAGCATTATATCTTCCTGGAAGTGAAATCTCCAAAGTTCAATAGATTGGACTTAAATCCTTTGCGTGTTATTCATAATATGATGCATCTACGCTGAATTAACCTGAAGCATGCAGTAAATTAATCTAAACAATTATTTTGTATAAGGTTAGATTTTTTAAACAATTTCATATATTTAAGAGAGTATAAACTAAAAAGCTTGAGATATAAAGAAATGGATAGTAGAATTATATAAAAAATTTAATATATATATATTTTAGTGATTTTCCCTAAATAATTATAATTGTCGCTAAATGGAATTAGTATTCGGTAAAAACAAGTTTCACTAAACTTTAGGAGTTTACCGAAACTCTTGGAAAATGACTTAGAACTTTTGGAAGCCTTCATTGAACCTTCTTGGGCCTATTGAATTCCCTTTTACAATATGACTACAAATCCATTGGACTAGGATTTCTGGTATTGGTGAGGTTAACAGTCTGAATCAATTAGATTCTTCTGGTTCCCATTTTTCTGAAGAGTCGTTAGCTTGGCCGAAAAGAAATGAAAGAACGAAACAAGAGAGACGAGAGGACGATCTGAGCCGCTTTTATTTTATATTTAGTTGGAACAATTTAGGATCTCATCATTCCAATCTGTGCACCAACATTCTCGTTTATAGTATTCAATAACACACCAATGATGAATTAGTTCTGTGATTGGTAGTTTCTTGTACATGGACGGAAACACGCAGGCTCCAATGGGATTAAGAATACATATACATAACACTAAATGCATGCTTACCATTTACTGAGCAATGGATCATTTAAATATAATTTTATTGGCGGCTATGTATTGGCTTTGCCCATAACAAGTTGATAGCACCTTTAAGAAGTAATTAAAATTTTAAGTATCCTACATTTCTAAATTTCTTAAAATCTCACTGCACCAAGAAAACAGATTTAGTAAACATCATGTTCTAATTTGCACTTACGATATAAGTCTAAGATATTTCTATTATGTTTGTGTTGATCTTGAGTGGCTTGAGTTTCTGCCTTGTTGTAGTTAAATAGTAAGTTTGGATTGTGGTTTATGCTCTGCTGAGGGGAAATGAGTTTTATTATGAGGCAATTGTGGGAGTGATGGCATGTTGAACCTCGACAGATTGTGAGCAAGAAGTAATGGAGTTCTTGGATTCTTTGTTGGAGCTTTTATATAGTAAAGGACTTTCTTCCTTTAATCCCCAACCTTGTAGGTGAGCGCTAGAAAAGTCCTGGAGTTACTTGTATTTTATCGTTGTACATAATTTTATATTTGTACAAAACTTACTGAATTACCCAAAAAAATTGTAAGTTAATTTTATTTTTCAAAAAACTAATTGAAAGATAATTTTCTTTTAATATTATCGTTACTTTTTATTTTATCAACTTTTAGAAAACTAACTTATATTATTTATTAACGTTTAAAATATCTCCATAACAATAAAATAATGACTTATCCCTTTATCTTGATTTCAATTTAATAACGCAACAAGGGAGTAATAGAAGACAATTCCTTATTCAAGATTTCCTGGATTTGATTCTTATCTTCCCTTCTTCTTAGCTAAGCCTTTTTATAAAATAAACTACAACTCACAAAAGACAAAAATAGAAGAAGCAAGAACTCTAAGGTCGTTTGTACCAAGAAAGTTATCGAATGAAATCAAAAAGTTATTTAAACAACAAAAACAAACTTTTATTCTCTTATTTTACAATTTCCAAGCACACAGAAACTAAAGAAGAAACAGGACAGTGGAATTTAAAGTGCAATGATTTAATAGCTTATGTTCATGACTTAATCACATCACAAATACCTGCACTACATATATCCAATAGTCAAGGATTCACAAAGACCTATATATGTGAAACAGTAAGTTTTCCTTCATCTTACGAACGGTGGAGGGGCACAGAGAACATGCTTGTGAAGTTGGCCTGCGGATTCAGACGTTATCGGCCGTGACCAGGTGGGAAAGGTATATAAGTAGTTGGATTAGGGGAAGGTTTTAAGGGATTGGTTTTCTTAACTGCCGACGTGGATGCTCTAGTTGGGTCGGACTGGTCCAAACCTCTGGCCGCTTTCACAGGTGTAACTGCGGTGAGAATCAAGAAAACTAAGAACATGACTTGATAGAGGGTTTTCTTGATGTTCTTCATACTGAAATGTTGGAAAAAGATGGATCAGAGTTTAGCCAGTTGCAACTATAGGATGGAGGCATCGATAGGCTGGTAGTGCCGATCGAGAAGCATACTATATATAGACTGCTGATATAAGGTATATAAATATTAATAAAGTTCCCTTCGGTATATACAGACAAATGCTACAAAAATTTATTGGAAAGAATAGACAATCTTAGAAAACGATATACGTTGTTAGTCCCAAATTTCTCTTTTTTTTTTTCTTAAGGACACAGACTATTATATGACCTTTTCCACATAAATTAGTATATCTATCCTACTATTTTAGCTTTGGATCTCACAATATCTCTTAAAAAATGCTAGAGGAAAATATAAATGTATAAGCATAAATGCAACGTATTTAATTTTCAAATACAGCTTCAATGTTGAGACGAATTTCAAACTTGTTATGGTTAGATTTACTTGAATACTTCCCTAAATGTGATCACATATTAGAACTCACAACACCCATGCATATGTACAAGTGTATAATTATAGGATTAATCTAGATATGCTGAAAAGGAAGTGGATAAATTATTTTATTTACTCATAAATATTGTAAAGTATAAAACACCAGTTGAAATAAGTTATAAATTACTATCATTCTAATTTATTATACAAAATTATAGATATTACATCAATTTCTTAAGATTGTGTAAATTTCTTGTAGGAAATAATATAGAATAACTTTATTGAAAATATTGATTTATTATACGTCTTGACATATAGCAGTGCAATAATGTTGATGTAAAGAGGTAACTCGAAATTTTTTTATATCGCATTTGAGATTAAATATCGCCTGAAATTAAAATATGAAGTAAAAGTCCCACAATCTTTTACCTGGATGAAGTTCAGGCTTCAAATAGGACAATCTCAATCGTCAATCATTCCGCACCACGCGTCTCTTCCTCACTCAGGTGACCTAATTTCTCTCTCTACACTACTAAGGTATATATTTGTGCTTCTATTATTTTCATCTAACAAGACAATTTTAGCCTTTTATCATAGAAAGGACTTGATCCACTTTTGCACCACCTGAAGAATGAGATAGGTTAGGTGCTGCTGCACTGGTTATGGCATATATTCAGTAGGAAGAAAAGTCAAGGAAGTTGCTGCTGGTATAAAATAAAATATTGAAGTATACTGGTATAGCATACTGCTGGAATCAAGCTTCAATATTAAATATTTTTTAATCAATATCAACTTTAGTATCATGATCTATTATGAGCTGGAAGTAATAGAAATTATTAAGTGTATATGTGATGCTTATGTTTTAAGAATATAATTTAGACAGCTTATGAGGATTTTCAAATAAAAATATACGAGTGAATGACATCAACTAATAAATACTTCTGTTTTTGTTCAATAAATCGTTTCGTTATAATCAACATACTTTATCAGTTGACAACATGGCTGCTTGAGTCACTGTTGCATGATACCTAATAACATTTGAGATTTGTTTGTCAGTTTGTTGCGACAATTTAATTTTACATTAGGAAAAAGGTAAACTAATGGTCATCGAGCCTCGTAGGGATAATTTTCTTTGAAGCTGATAGAGGTAGAATGTGCGGATGCATTAACATATTTGGCAACAATTCTGGCGTGCTCTTATATATATATATATATTATACATTCCTTCTTTTTGGTAACGGTACCATTCAAGTATGGCCGACTAAGCGTCTTATCCCCGAAAGTTCATATAATTTTATTTAAAAAGCCAACAGCTTCCGTAGGCTCAAATTTTCACTTCGACCCTCTTCTATTATTAGTTCATTAACGCCATCCCCAAATTATTCTACCGAACACTAGCTATATTCAGTTGATTACAGAGGAACAGGTTGACAATGTTGACTGGCGTAAAGTGCACACTCTTAGCAAATCATAAGAAAGAATGTCAAACTTCTTTTTTTTTTCCCCCTGTGAAGATTTAATTTGGGAAGATTGAAGACTAGAATATCACAGCAGAGATTGTCCTCGAAGTCCATTCTTGGGTAAAGCATACCTAACGCTCATAAGGCCTGGCATTCGCAAATCTATAATTTATGAATATGACTCTATTCAATATTCTAAAAGGTCAATTAGACAGAGGAATTATCATTTCGGACTTCAAAAAAATTAAGGTCATCAATTTTTTTATCGCACCCAATAAGCTGTTAAAGGTGGGGGTGTAAGGATAGTTGAGGTTTTAATCACAGAACTTTGCCACCAATTTGAGTTTTTTTCTTATTAAAATTATATTTTAGAGATAAAATTCTGTTGGATGATACATGCACGTGCATGCAGAAGACAATAAACAACATCGAGGAAACTAGTTTTTAAAAGTTTTCAAATATTTTTACTTCCCGCTCGGTTTACGTTTTACAGCAGCTATATATACCAAAGCTCTGTTTCTGTATTTCTTTAAGACGTAATAAATAAAAGTTACGCTCTTAGCACTATCTCTTCTTTTCTTCATGGTATCAGAGTCATTGCCTCTGTGGGTTGTTTAAGAGAGTTATGGTTCGGAGGAGTTATGTACAAGCATTGCAGACACAAGAAGAAGAAGGGTCCAGATCAAGCGAAGCGGAAAGGAATAGAGCAATGGAGCAGAGATCAGATCCATATGTGGATGACGCTAGTCGAGGGATACCACAACACAGTCGTGAGTTTCAAAATAACGACAATCCAGGTTTGATTCTCGTAAGCTCAGTATTAACTTGGAGAAACTTTATTTCGTGGAAAAGGTCTATGTTACTGGCGTTAAGTGCAAAAAGGAAAACCAGTTTCATTTTAAAAGATGAAGTACCAGATGTTAATTCCGAAGAGTATGTGCAATGGAAAGAATCTGACGATCTGGTTTTTTCTTGGATTATAAATTCTCTATCAAGGGAATTAGCAGACGTTTTTTTATTTGCTCCATCCTCTAGAGAACTGTGGAAAGAGATTGAGCAACGGTATGGAGAGAGCAATGGTCCACTCATTTTTCATCTCCGTCGAGAGATTTGCGCATCACGACAGGGCAGTCTATCCATAGTGGATTTTTTCAACAAAATCAAAAGAATGTGGGATGAATATGTTGTATTAAAACCTACGACGGTATGTAGATGTGGAGGTTCACGAATTATAGCACAAGAAATTTGTCAGGAGGAGCAACTCATGCAATTTCTCTCAGGATTAAATTCAGAATTCGATCATGTCCGAGATCAAATCTTACTCATGGATCCCCTTCCGTCTGTAAACAAAGCTTATTCAATGCTTCTAAAAATTGAAAAACAGAGAGATGCAGTGCTGGATACACAAAATGATTTTGTTAATTCTGCTGTTTTTACTAACAAATCTCAGGGCAATCATTTTGACAGTGACAATACCAAGAAATATGGAAAAGCAAGTAAGAGCAAAGAGGATAAATATTGCACGTTCTGTAAGAAGGGGGGACATGAACGATCTGACTGCTTCAGGTTGAATGGCTATCCCGACTGGTACAAAGGCAGGAAGTTTGCCAACAAGTCTGGGAAATTTGTAGCTCAAGCCAACATGACTCGCGAGGCACAAACACCACTGGAAGCATCTGATTCAGAGTCATACACGGAGCAAGTTTGCAACCAAGATATACAGATGATGATTCAAAAGGAGGTTCAGAAAATTCTGAAAGGGAAAATAACACAGGACGGTAGTTCAGGTGGTGCAGAGTTTACGGCATTTGCAGGTGCATGTGTAGGTAAAACCCAGCTTTTATCTGATTTTATTAGCCCTGAACCATGGATTATAGATTCAGGAGCAACAACACACATGAGTAATTCCCTATCTCATATGACAAACGTTACAAAATTGCACTGTCCCAAGACTGTATACTTACCAGATGGGTCGATTAAGGCTGTAACTTATCTTGGAGATGTGTCTTTTAGTACAGAATTTCAGCTCACGCAAGTTCTTTACGTGCCACAATTTAAACACAACTTGTTATCAGTTAGCAAATTACTCAAGGATCGATGCCTGCATGTTTCTTTCTTGCCTAAGTATTGCATTTTGCAGGACCAGAAATGTGAAAGGGTGGTAGCAGTTGGGAGTTTGATGAAAGGATTATATTGCATCACTCAATCCTCTTTCGATTCTTCAATTTTGCAACAGTTTAACAATAAATCTTATTCAGTTTTTTTTGTCAGTAATAATTTAGACGGTAGCCTTGAGCTTTGGCACAAACGTCTAGGACATTTGTCGACAGAAAAATTGCAGCATGTGTATAAGTTTCCGCATGTGGATCAGTCGGTTGCTTGCGACATTTGTCACAAGGCAAAGCAAACACGAAAACCTTTTTGTAACAACAAAATTCAATCAGAAAGTTCTTTTGAGTTGTTGCATATTGATTGTTGGGGGCCATATAAAAAGAAATCTTTAACCGGAGATAGCTATATGTTAACTATTGTGGATGATTTTACAAGGGCAGTGTGGACTATTCTGTTTCGAAGCAAGGATCAAGTGGCTCAGTTAATTGAAGTTTTTTTTAAAATGATCCAAACACAATTTGCTACGTATGTGAAGATGATCCGGACTGATAATGGCACAGAGTTTACTGGGCATATGTAGCGCCCCCTTACCGTAGGGTACACACCAGGACGCTCGTAGGTCATTCCGATACATAACCTACGATGAGGGTGTACTACGAACGATCATTGCTATAATCCACATGGCATTAATATAATAGAATCATAATACCAAAATCACTAAATTTTTGAAACCAGAATACTTCTCATTTCATTTCTTAATGACCA
>JAOSBK010000004.1:15495605-15510831 GCA_027568895.1 Erythroxylum shatona
CATGGTTTCTGTTAATTTACTCTACTATGCCATTAAAAGATATAAAGCATGTGGATCATACCAACTAGATTTACGCTCATAAGGCCTGGCATTCGCAAATCTATAATTTATGAATATGACTATATTCAATATTCTAAAAGGTCAATTAGATAGAGGAATTATCATTTCGGACTTCAAAAAAATTAAGGTCATTAATTTTTTTATCGCACCCAATAAGCTGTTAAAGGTGGGGGTGTAAGGATAGTTGAGGTTTTAATCACAGATCTTTGCCACCAATTTGAGTTTTTTTTTATTAAAATTATATTTTAGAGATAAAATTCTAAACATGACAGTGTTTGACAAATAAGAATGCATGGTTTCTGTTAATTTACTCTACTATGCCATTAAAAGATATAAAGCATGTGGATCATACCAACTAGATTTACGCTATTGAAACATGAGCCAGTAAGTTGATGAACCATTGGAATCAGTTCAATTGAACCAGTCTAAATTTTAAAACATTAGTTAGTTACATGTAAACCAACCCTTATTGCGAAGTTAAATGTCTACCCCACAATCTATAAAGAGCTTTTATTACATTCTGAAAAGCAAGAATATTGGTGTTTTGGTGCACCGAGCATCTCTTCTACGTGCGGGGACACCGGGATACGTAACGCGTTATTAGACACACGGATTTCGCTATACGTAGATGTGAAATCGCCGGCTAGAGTTGACAAAATCTTCATGCTAAACTAGTGTCTTTTTTCGTCTCTCTTAGTTAAATTTCCAAATATACTCCGAATGTACAATTTCCACATAAGTTCCATCGACCACATTAAGTGATTAATCACACTTATACTGACAATGGCAAAATAGATAATGGAAAAAGAACGCACAATTTCTTAAATTGAAGTTGAAGATATGTAGGTCGTGGGTTGACTTGTAGTCTAGCATATCGATAATAGTAAAATGTGATCAATCGAGCTTTATTAACTAATCCACAGGAGAGGATTAAAATGTGAAGAGTAATGTGACTGAACATTTATCCCTTGTGGTTTGAAACTTCTTCAAAGTAAAAGAATATATAAAAAGAAGACATGACACTTCAATTTCATGAACAAGAAATATATATATTAGCACAGATTTTATATATTCTCTCATCCACCTTCGCAGTCGTTACTAATGTAATAAAATAGTCCATGAAATTGTCCACTAATTGACTCTTACGGATACGAAGGATGGGCCCAGTCTAAATTATTGAATTCTTTTTCCTTCTCTTCCAAGTACGTGCATGTATTTGCTGATTACGTCGTGTCTTCAGTTGTGAGAAATCTTTCTGATTACATCGTGTCTCCTGTTGTGAGAAGTCTTGTTGTTCGAAGACTATCTTAATTAACTATTTTCACATATTTCCTATCTTACTATATCAATTACTCTTACAATGATATCACTCTTATATGAATTGCTATGATATCAATTCTTTTAAAAAAATTCTAACATATATAGAAAATAATAAAAAACTAAAAAAATAAGAATTTACGATATTCGGCCAATATATAATCCACGTTAATGGACAAAAAGATAGATTTTTTTTTTATAATTATGAGAAAGATGGTACAGGAAAAAGAATGATAACCATAACCTTATGCAAGCATCCAAAGTGTCTTTCCAAAAATTCTCCCTTAAGTCTTTTGAGGTCTTACTTATAAAATCTTTATCATACTATTTATGAACTAGATTACAGTGAAACTTTATTACCATTAAAACCTGAAGTTAGTAAAACTCTATTACTACATATATCTAACATAATTGAAATCTTATTTCATTAGAAACCTAAGTTAGTTGAAATTCTATTTCACTATAATTCAAGGCATATCTTACTAATTTTCCAACATCTACTCAAGAATCACTCCTTGCCTACACAAGTCCCTATGGGCTTCAAGTTATGCGTTTACCAATTGTAAACTATAATTCAACTTTTCAACATCTAACTAGATGCAAACAATTTCCTAAATATTGTGAAATTTTACATTCTTGACCATAACTCCTTCCCTCTATCTTTTCTTAATTTTTCATAGTTCCAGAAAAGATAATTTTATCCCCATCATCAATAGTGAGAACATATGCAATCGAGCCTCCCTAACAATATCTCTTTGACTATATAGTCCTTCTTGCTCTATCTTTGATATATTGGCTCCGTTTGGTTAGTGACTGATCAGTTATTTTTTAGTTGATTGACCAAAATCAGTTGTTTGAATTTATCAAGAATCTATTAATTATTTGATTATAAGCTGGTTTAATTGACTGATTCAACCAAACCAACTAAAAATTTAGAAGCTCCTTATAAGGTGCGTTTAGGGCAATCAACTGATTACTCTTTACTGTAATGTCAATTTTGCCCTTAAACCTTGCCCTTACTCATTACCTTCTCATTTCTCATTTTCTCTAAATTCTTCTTCCTTTCCTTGGCTAAGCCTTGCATCTCTCATAGCTCTCACATCTCAACCCTCTCAGTCGACGGTTTTGGATCTGTGTACCTTGCATGAGAAATCGACGATTTCAGACATGCGTAGCTTGAATGAGAAACCGACAGTTTCCTCTTTTCTTATTTCCATTTTCTATTTTACACCTTTCTTTCCTTTTGTTCAGATGTACATTTAGGGCTATCGATTACACTAGCCTCTTCTCTCTGATACTATCCCTCGGTGATGATTGACGACGGTGACTTAACCAAGGTTTGTTTTCAAGTTTGTAATAAAAAAAATATCCTTAACCCTCTTATTTTTTTTCCTTCCCTTCTCTCTATTTGAATGTGTAATTGTATGTTTATTATGTAGGCATGCTTGGTTCTTGAAAATGCGTTAACTTGGTTATTGATTTGAGGGTTTTTGTTGGATGAAAGTTAACTACTCGATTAAAAGTCCATGACTGAAAGATATTGGGAGTGGCTTCACGTTTTTCTTTTAAGGCTTGTTTATTTTGAACTTTGAAGCTTATGAGAAACTAGGCTTAGTTCGTAAAATTGCGTCTTTACGTTGGCGACATAGTATTGAAGCTATTTGGGGTAATAGATGGGCTTGAATTACAATTGGTAGAATGAGTTGGAGGTTGCTCTGAAATTGTGTCCTAGGAGTGCAGATGGTTTAGTGCTAATACTGTTGTTTGAATACCAATTTCCATCTCTTCATAACCTTCTCTATTTCCTTTCTTTTCAATAGTTTTGACAATTACTTTTCTTCTTTGATTTAATTGTTATTGTGCATTTGTTGTTCTTTACATTGCTTAGATACCTAGAGAATAATTGGGGTGTCAGAAATTTGAGTACCTTCAGTAAAGATATTACAAATATGGGTAAATTAGTTGTGATACCCTTTTATAAAAAAAAAAGTATTTAGAGCCTTATTTTACTCTTCTGTTGGTATAACAATTAAAAATTTGTGGTTGTCACTTTTGATGATGAGCATTGATGACCCTGTCCTTTCTAGTGATTTCTAGTGATTTTGATGTGGTGGCATTAGCTAAGGAGAAATTTGTCAAGAATGGGCTGGTCATAATATTTAGCATTGAAATGAGAGAGTTCATGGCAAAGTTGGAACTTTATAATCTTAAATATTAAGGAACCCAAATGACTTAGACATATGGCACAGTTACTGTAAGCTAGACTGAGTATCAGTAAATGATGCATGGATGAAAGCTTGTATGGATTCATATACTTTCTTTGAAGCCTCTAACATCCCAAATCATAGTCTAGATTTTTTTAAATGAGAAATAGTAGCAGGATAAGGAGAAGCCCATTTAATTTTAAGAATATTTGTACAAAAGACCCAAGTTTTATTCCTATGGTTAAGGAAGTATGGGATACAAATGTAACAAGTTATTTTATGTATAGATTGGTCAAAATAGACGTTGTTAAAACTAAAACTAAAGAAGTTAAAACATAATAGTTTTAAAAAGTTTAAAATAACAAAAGGTGGAGCTAGGAATCTAGTTAAAGCAGGTACAAAGGTCACCAATTGGGGATAGATATAATGAGGGCTAAAAAACCAAAAAGAAAAAGATCATTGAGAACAATTTATTAGTAATAGTAAATGGCTCAACACATAATTACAACAGTAGGACAAAATATATTGGATGCAAAAGATGAATACCTTGGTTTTTATTTGATGTAGTTTCTTAGGGAAGGAAAGAAAACAAAATTCACCTATTCATAAATGCAAAATGTAACAAAATGATATCCCTTTCTGAAATAAGAAAGCACAAAGTGGAATTTTGCAAAGATTTACTAAAAAAAAGACAAGAGGGAGAGCATTAATGAAAAAATTCTAAAAAAAAAATCGTATCATTTGAAGAGTTGATGGAGACAAGTGAATTTCTTTAATAATGTGGGAAGAGGTTAGAAAAGTTTTATAAAGTATAACCTACACTAAAGCACTAGGCCCCGATGGTTATAGTTCTTATTTTTGCATTAAATCATGTCATGTGGTGGGTTACTTGATATTTGATTTAATGGAGAAATTCTTTAAAAGCTCAAGGCCTTTACAATAGGGAGTTATTGCTCTTGTTTCTAAAAGGAACAAACCAAAAAAAAATATGAAATTTTATCCTATTTCATGATATAATATAATTTACAAAAATATCATTAAAATTCTTACTATAGAGTATTTTAGTAATTTGATGTTCATTACAAAGGATTATCCGAAGTTCAAATACCATCCAAATGCAAAAATTAGGTCACACTCACTTATGTTTTGCTTATGATATTACAATCTTTTGCAAAACTAATCTAAGTTCCTTGAAAGCACTTAAAAACTTGCTTAGCTCATTTTCAGCTACCTCAAGCTTACAAATATATAAGTAGTAGTAAGAGTTGGATATTCTTCGATGGGGTGCAAGATTGAGAGATTGAGATGTTGGAAGTCGTCTTACAATTTTCGTAAGGAGAATTCTATTTAAAAATGTAAGAGTACCTATAAACTGCTCTAGTCTTAGAATCCCTAAATATTGGCCCCTTATAGATTAAATAACTATAAGAATCTAGGGCTATGCAACGAGGAATCTTGGCTATGCGTGAAAAATGTAACTCATTTCTATTGTCATGTTGAGTAGAGAATGTTTTTGGGCAAATATTTTTTAATTCTCCATTATGTTCTTAACTAAAAACAAGCCTTGTGCATATCTTTTTTATGGATTACAGAGGATAACTATAGCTAAAAGAATCTTATCTCTAAGAAATACACCTATAAGCCAATAGAACAAGGTGGATTTGGTTTCAAAGAAGTTCTAGATGGACCAAGACGAGCTTGATGAATTCTTTTTTTTTCCCCTAACTGTAGAGGTTGAATCTAGTTCAATATGCAAAAAATGGGTATACTGTTACTTTTTAAGATTTGAAAAAAAACATATTATTTAATAGACTCAGGTTGGGGGCAAAATTTACTGAAGCTTAGAGATGAATGGATGGAAATCACTTCATCAAGCCAATACTCTATTCAATCCTACGGTAGGAACTTGAAATTACTTGATGTGCATAAGTTATTTAAACTTGACAAGCCTATCGTGGACAAGTATAATCTAACTTGAAAAAAATACATTACCCCAAGAACATTTTTTTGTGTTGGCTTATTGTCTTAAAATGTTATTGAAATTTGATAAAAATCTACTTGTAGCTTGTGTAATGAGGTTGAGGAATCATCAGAGCATCTATTCTTCTTATTCCCTTTTTCTGCTAAAGTTCTACATGGAATTATGCGGAAAGTTAACTAGGATATGGATGCTACAGACATACACATATGGCTATAGATGTTTGCTAGAGCTAGGGATAAGGAAAGCATTCTGTATAGCCTTCATGCTAATGCCTTATGCACTATGATCTATCACATATGGAAGAACAGGAACAAGTATCTATGTTTAACCATAAACGAGTTCAAAGAGATAAATGTGCGCTTGGTATATGCCAGACCCTTAAGTATAGACAGAAGAGTGTGAACATAGAATATAATAGAAATACTATAGAAATAGATCAATTTTTTTTTGTTATTTTGATTCTTTTACCTTCTATACAGAGAATTTTTATAGATAGTATTGTCTTTTATAGAGGACAACGACTATAATTCTTAGGTTGTTATATATTTATTCACATTTTTTAGAAAAATATGTTATTATGAAGGTCAAATTTCAAATCTTTTATTTTTGTTTTCATATATATTTTTAATGATAAAGCTCGAGAATACAAAAAAACATAAATGGGGTTCTCATTTTCTTCCTTAACCTTATATCAATCATTACTAACAGAGAAGTTTTATTTGCATTTCATTTTCCCTACCCTCCGGATTGTAAATTCTGCATGATATTTTGAATAGAATATCAACTTATTCTCCTTGTCTTCTTTTTTAGTTGTAAGAAATGTATATTAAATTAAATACGCTTTTTAGGTCATTAATGGTGGATGGAATAGTGATGAACAGGATGAAATCTTTGTTTTTTCTTTCATTATAGAAAACAAATGCACAATCTACTTCTATTAATTTTATTACAAGAACAATATATTTTTGAACTAAGTCCTGATGAAACATTGATAATTCAGATTTCGAAGACTCAACGATGATGGATTTTGCATTTTCCAGAGCCTCGGTTTGGGATTTATGTGCAGGGATTAAGAGCAGATGGTGGCAGCAGACTTTTATTATCTGGAAATATGCATCTTAGCTGAAGTAAATACTGTTGGCTTCACTTATATCACAGGCCTTGCAGCTACTAGCAACGTTTCTGCAAAACAAATCAACCGGAACAGTATGATTATTATGACTTTTGTTATGATGGTTTTTTCACTCATCTCTAAGTTCTGATTGATAGTGGCAGCTATCTGGAAGTTGTTATAGGAACAGAAGTAAGAATATTAAGCATATGATCGCATGTGAAAATGGTGAAACGGTAGAAGTAAATCAACTGAACTGATTAAATTTAATCTCATCATTACTTACATATGAAGAGAGAGTCGTAAGTGCTAAAGGCACGCTACTTAGTTGCGTGGAAAGTGGAAACCATTACATGAAAAGTTGGTTGTCGGTCTGTCTTCCACGTAAGTAGACAAGCGTTTCCGTAAAGGAAATTAAGGTCCTAACTCGCAGAATCGTGTCATCTCTGACTTTTGCCCTTTGGCTACATTTTTCTTGCTAATGCTGTGTGCTTTTGTCGAATTAGATATATCCACAAAATAATGGTGCAAGTTCATCATAATTTCGCTATTTAAAGAAGAAATTGTGCTTATTAAATTTAAATTAAATATGTAAATAGACGATGTTAAATAAATTGCATTCTATAATTATAATTATAGTTAGATTTTCTTAATTACGGCCATATCGTCCGTAATTATAGCAATTATTCACAATCGCAATTTCCAGTTTATAATGTAGAACCTTGTTGTCCGTACATATGTGGATTTTGAAGACGATCTCCAGACAAAGACAAAACCATAGTGGGCAGTGTAGATTTTGAAGACAACCGCCAAATGAAGACAATTTCATAGTGGGGTATGCAGAATTTCAAGACTAATTTCAATTATAAAAACAATAACAACAATAATATTTTAGTAGAAATTTTAATGAGACGCAGAGTGTCAAAAGGTTCAGAATTATACAACGTTACATTTAATTAGAAGAGAAATTATTTATGATAGATTATCAGGAAATATAAAAATTCAAAAATTGTTTGAAAAATAAAATAAAATAATGTATAAAAATAAAAATAATATGCCTTTCTCGATTAAGCTAGCTATATACAATCCGGTTACTTGGGAACTTTCATTCTTCACCAAAAGTGAATAAAAAAAGAGAAAAGAAAGTGATAAGCCTACCAAAAACGATAAAATTTCTCTTGGGCCTAAACGTGATTTTCATTCCAACTAGGCGTGACTTGTATCGCTCTAGCACAACTTCAGAGAAAGCAGTGGAAGCTGCTTTCATCTAATATATTTTTGGTGAGTGCAAGCATGCTTGTGTTTGGAAATCATCTTTAATTAGTGATCGTGAACCGAAGGTCGCGTCAGATCAGTTCCACTAACATTTCATCTCATAATATTCAACAGGTTCTTTCATCTATATCTTCACCAATAGTACCCGATCTATAGGATTTAACGTCTAGTAATTTATGGAGAAGCTTATAGATACGGATTCTACATTTAACTTAGGCATGAAACACTCAGCACCTATACATTATTTCTCTCCTTCCTAAATATATATTTACGTCGTGTTTGTCCTTTTGACGTACGAAAATAATTCTTATATGTATGATTCTCTAGTGTAGCTATATGAGATGGCTTACAGTACATGTCCATAGCCACCATAGATACAGAGTTTACGACTACCTTGTAACTAATGCCTTTAATCTTTCGAGGAAATTTCCATTTTACCTATTAGTAATTGGTATACTATGATCTTGATTAAAATTAAAACATCAATTTATGGGAAAGACAAGATTGAATTTTCTTGACAAACCACAATTCTCCACCATCATCAAGTGACCCTGCAACCACCGGGACCTTGCAGTTCCACTGAATGATATATATGAGGGTAAAAGTTCTAGGAAATCAACTTTACAACGAAAGTACTTATGTCAACAGAACATCATTGAAACCGCGAGATTTCAGTGTATAAGAATTTTCAAGTGCTAACATACAAGTAGAGTTTGGTTGGTTAGTCTTCTTTAAGACAGAAAGACAAACACACAGGGTCATATTCTGTTACTGCCATTGATTAATTAATAATGAAGATAAACATATTTAAAAGAACAGGTGCAGATTTTAGCCGACGTGTTAAGCTTCCCCAGATTTGAGGTTAATTTTCAAATGTCGCGTGTGGGCTATTTCTTTCTTATCTTAACTTTACTTTCTAATCTTGAACGTTAGGTACTTGTTACTTTTAATTCACAAGTGAAAGATATGATTACAAAATCATAGCATAACTTGGACTTGCGCAGCTACTAAAAACCCACTTATTTTGGTATGCTTCATCGGTAAAAAAATTGTAAATACGTTCGTGCGCTGTCCTTACGAGCTTAACTTCTCTGCATGTTTCAGCTTTTATAACTAGTTTACAATCGTTTTGCCAGCTCATTTTATTTGTCTTGGTTTCATATTTCATTCTTTAATTTTCCCCTATATTATTGTCTACAACTTATTAATTCTTTATTTTTTAATCTAAAACTTCTTGAACTTTCATAGTATTTTAATAAACACTGTCATTTTTCTTCAATAAAGCTATTGATTTAGATGAAGTTTCTAAACTCTTACTAAATAAGATGAAACAATGTTCACTGCTATTCATGGTAGAACTTTTTTTTTTTGCAAAAGGAAAATGAAATTAATAACTAAGTGGTAAGAGTTTTACAGAGAAGAGTGAAACCATAGGGGAGTACCCTTGACAGCCTTGGAATACAAGATTGATGCTAAGAACAAAAAACTAGAATATTAAAGATAGGGATGTCTCGGTCATTAGAGCTGTAGAGATGCTACTGTATTTGAGCTAACATTGTGAGTCAAGTTCTGCAGCAGAATGTGCTCCCTAATTTCATGGAGAATTGTGGATTTCAATGTTTCCATGGAAGAATTTGTATTGGCAAATCATTTGAGACTTCTTTCATACCATAAACTATAGACATAAAGGGTTAGAATTTTGTAGTGGATTGACTGGTCTGCTCCTATGGATGCATTACAAGTTAATAGATGTAAAAGGATGTCAGGAAGAGCTTCACCTAAATTATGCCATTGACATTTCGCGGTGATATAGTTCCATATATCCTTGTTGAAAGAGCATTCAAAGAATATATGATTTCTTGTTTCGTTCATTGGACAAGTTATATTGAGATGTAAGAAGGTCATGCAATCAATGGTGCACATTTTGTTTTTTACCGCTAGCTAGAGGATGAAGGAGAGCCACAAGATTAAAGTCTTACACCAGACAATCTTGAACTAGTCTACTATAGAGCTTCTACCTCATAACAATTTTTTTGACATCCTTGTTTCTGAGGTTCTGGACCGGTTTGTCTTTCTAGAGATAAATGTCAGGTTCATCCAGGTTAGGGGTTGCTAGGTTGGAGCTATCTCAATCATAATGGGAAATTCCAGGTGTTAACTTGTATCAAGTGGCTTAACTTGGTGTGTAGAGGGAGTATATGGGTTCCCAGTTGTTGTATAGAGTTGATCAGTTGTCCCTGGCTTGACCAATTATCATACCAGAAGGTTATTTGATTGTCGTTGCCAATTTTGCATGTCGTCTCTATCTTAACCATGTCTCGTAGTTATAGGAGTTGATTAAGGAAGTGTAAATTTAAGGGATTTTTCTTGATGACCTAGATACTTTTACCTTTGAGGAAATAAGAGTATAAACATTTGAGCCAAAGTGATTTTTTGTCCATCAGAATCCACCATAACCTCTTAATGAATAATACGTGATTGGTAGTTTTAATAGAGCGTATATTGAGACCACACTCTTCCTTCAATAAACATAAATTAGACCATTTGACCTTTATAGATCTTAGGCTACCATTCTAATGACTCCATAAGAAGTTCTTGAGAATTCTTTCAATTGATTTTATGATGCTTTGTGAGAGAAAGATATGGGAGCTCCAATATATATGCATGGAATTGAGAACAAATTGAATAAGTTGTACTCTACCTTCATAGGATAAAGATTTGTTCACCTATGATTGAACTCGTTTCTTGATTTTTTCTATCAGAGGGAGACAATCCAGGTAATTAAGACGCTTTGTAAATACTGGTAGGCCAAGGTATAAGATGGGAGGACATTTATTTTGCATGCCCATTGCAGCAGTAAACTGAAGTTCCAAGTTGCTAGTAGTTTTGGAGAGGATGAAATGGCTTTTATGTAAATTGATCTCCAACCTCGACTATTGTTTAAAATTTTCAAGAGCCCTCCTATATGTGAGAATGAAAGCCATGTTTGCCCTACAAAATAAAAGCAAATCATCGACAAAATAGAGATTAGTGAGTTCTATCTTTTTGCACTTAGTATGATAGTTAAAATTTAGGTTGTTTTGCAATTCATGTTTGATAATGGCGTTAAACATCTCCATACATATTATAAACAGATAAGGGGATAGGTGACCCCTATCTGAGGCTACAGGCTGCTTTAAAGTATTTAGTGGGATTGTCATTGATCAAAATCAATAGGGATAAAGATGAGATGCACTTTCGAATCTACATGATGAACATGATAGGAAAGCCATAAGCATTGAGCATGTGTCATAAGAAATCCCAACTTATACTATCGAAAACCTTGTGAAAATCTATCTTCATGGCGCAGTTAGGAGGCCCATTTACTCTGGGGTATCCCTTTAATAGTTCTTGTATAAGAAGGACATTGTCCTTGATGTGTTTGTCCTTTAAAAAAGCACCTTGGTTGTCGTTTATCAAAGGAGCAATGGTTGTCTTCAACCGGTTGGCTAGTATGTTGGAGATAATTTTATAAAGGAAGTTAGTCTAAGAGACCAGTCTATAATCCTAGAAGGTTGAAGGATTGGAGCCCTTGGGAATCAAACACAAGAAGGTGCAGTTGATTCCTTTAGTAGAACACCATTGGTGAAGAATTCATGGATTGCATTTTTGACAAAGCTACCAATGGAGTTCTAAGAATTCTGGAAGAAAATACCAATTAGGCCATCTACCTTTGGGCTTTCTTGGAGTTTATATCAAAAACCATCTTCTCAATCTCATCATCCTCAACAAGTTTGATTAGGTTTGCAAGATCTGGAGGGGTTATTTGGGTTAAGTTCAGCTTGTGCAAATTGGCCAAAGATACAGAGGATATTCTAATTGTGCCAAGTAGGGAAGTGAAATGTTTAACATCTTCCTGATGAATTTTTTAGGTTCGTTGTAATAGGTTGCCATCTGTAGAGGTGACCGAGTGAATCTTGTTATGATTTTGTCTAGCTAGGATTGTGACAAAAAAGAAGTTTGAGCATCTGTCCCCATCCTTGAGCCATCTAATTAAAGCTCTCTGTTGAAGAAGAGAGGAGTGGTTTTGAACTGCTTACAAGTATTTAAAAAAAGCAAATTTTCCTTATCCAGTAGAGTTTGATTAGAAGATTAAGTGGCTAGCTTGCTTTGTATATTTTCGAGCTCACATTTTGTGGAGGTGATAGCTGAAGTTGTTGGCCACTTCGTGTTTTTTAGCATCTTGAGCTCAGCTTTGATGATTTTTAACTCTTCCATGCAAGCAAATTGTCTTATCCCTGTAACAAAAGATTATGCCCTTTTTCTATAAGCTTTGTTGATTATTGAACTTGAATAGATGATGATGTGTGCATAGCTGGAACAAATTCTCTATAGTAATTGGGGTGTGTTCTAAAAATAGTAGATCTTTGAAGGTAACAACACAGTGAGGAAAATGTTATAGTTAGAGGGAATTCACTAAAGCTCGATCGAGCTTCTTCTTGATTAACCAATTTGAACTTTGTTTGTTTAACCAAGTGTAGAAGTGCCTCACTTGTTTGAGGTCTGTCATCCCAATGTATTCCATATAGTCCTTTAATCAGGTGTAAAATTCCTAAGGTTTGAGTGGCCTTGAGCTTTCATTGCATATAGTGTAGAGATAAAGTCTCCACTGATTAGCCAAGGCTTAATGATAGAGTTATTGATGTGTTTTAGATTTTTCTATAAATCTTTTCGTTTAAATCCAAAATTACTAGTGTAAATGAAAGAGATATTGGTGTCAACGTGTTTCTTCAAGAAGGTGGCTTTCAGATGCATGGCTTGGTCGTTGGCTTCTAGAATTTCAAGTTGGATTTCTACAAATCTATAGCAAACAATAATTCTTCCAAAGGCATGGCGGAAGTGACTTATGAGTATTGTAGCACTCCACTCTTGCAAGACACGTACCTGACATCCTGAGTGATATTCGAGTACGTACCTCGTGAGAGTGGTATGCTAAAATAGTCAACAATCAAACTAGTTACAATTTTTTTCAAAACAATGCACACTTATGCGGAAAATCAATAATCAATTTCAGCCAGTTTTATTCATAAACATTTTCTATCACAAGAGTTACAATAATTATACAACTCATCAGAATTTCACTAGTCATTTGGCCCTATTTCAAATATAAAACATTTTAGTCATAATGTCATTACATTACAAATTATTCATATACACATTGTGCATTAATTATGAATTTACATTTTGATACAAAATAATGAAATAGATATGTAAATGCGAATTGATCCTGACTTCTATCTCTTACAAGAATGCAGTAACTGGACTCCAATTTGTCTAACTGGAGATCTTTTCTAAGGCTAAAAATATTGCAAATTTTGGCTTGAGTTTTGCGAACTCAGTGACTAGACCATCCTCGATAGCTCACTCAATCACATAACACATTAATCCATATAATCATATATTTCACATCACTTAGTTATGATGAATCACATACATTTCATATTCATTTAAACATATATCATATTTAGAAATCAATCAAACTATTTAAATCATACATATCAGATCCATATATAGTACCCATGAGACTCACTTTCAATTATTATTGTTGTGACCCAGTGCCTATAACTGTCCTGTATCCATTGTGGATACTAGGCTCATTGATAACTATTCTATATCTGTTGGGGGTACCGGGCTCATTATGCATAATGAGCTTTTCGCTCTTAATCACATTTTGAGCTTTTAGATCTTTTTCACTCTCTAAGCTTTAAGCTCATTTTCAGCAGCTACTTTGGTCACAACAACCTTTATTTTATCATGCATTTATGTAATGAAATGCATCAATCACATATGATCAATTAGCCACTTTATTTAACTTTGCATATGTCATCAGACTATAGTCTGACATTCAATATTTAAATTGATAATCACTTATTTCATTCACATGCATATTTACATTTTTCTTCGAAACTTTATCCAGCATTGAATAATCAAGTTGAGTATCACATATTTCGTCAAATTTACATACAAGGAGCACTTCTAATAATTTTTACATGCATCTAACGCATCGGACATTCAATATCCGGAATCAGTAAAAACATATTCACATTGCATATCAATCATATCAGTAGTCATTCAATGCAAAAATTTAAAATAGAACAATAATAAAATGAGACCATCTAAGTTGACTCAAAGTACACTCTAGATTAGCATTAGCTTCTATAATCCTATAACATCTGGATGCGAATGTTCTATCCTATATCATTATTATGCAAAACACATATTGCACGCACATTATTAATTGCACAATCTTATGAACGCTCAATCACAAACATATGTATATGTGTTGTGTATAATGCATTCTCAATGACAATCCTAGCTATATTATCTAAATTCACATCTTATGCTCATTCTCATTTCATAATTTATATACGTCTAGTTGAACTTAGGTTTACACTTCATTTGTACACAATCATTCAAAGTTCAACATTCAATTCTTATCCTTTGTATGTGTCTAGACCTCAAGAACACTTGGTTATTCTAATATCATAACTCAATTTCTCGTCATTCCTTTTCTAACATCATATGCTCTAATAATATCCGATTATTATTCACATTTACTCACTTAATACATATTACTAAACTCCTTTGAATCATAACTATAATCATATGAGCATCTTCATTCCCATTATACTCATGCCTTTGGTACTTTAATATTTTCACTAAGTTACAACCTCCATTATCACTTTAATCATATCACACATTAGTCACTTAATTCAAGTATCCTTTTAGGTTCAATCCAATCTCCATTTAAGCCTAATTTAAGACTAAATGGCTAGTGAATGTCTGTTAGGTAGACATTCATGTCTGCTGAGTGGACTTTCATAGGTTACTTACAGAATTTGAATTTTTGACCCTCTAGTCATCAAAATCTCTTCTCGATGTCTTCATAGAAGTTGTAGAATTCAAAGTCCTCTTCAAAAGTATACTTGAATGACTTCAATCTGAGTCTAAAAAAAAGTTATGCCTCTTGCCCCAAAGTATATCCAATTGCATCCATATTTTTCCAGATTTATAACTCTTTACTTGCTACATTCAACACCTTATGTTTAGTCTATCATTCCTAGTTCAATTACTTATCATTACCTTAATAGTCTAACTCCATTTCAACTCAATATCATCTATAAACAAATTATAGCCCATGATTGATCATGAACACTAATAATGGAATGTACACATATATACACATTCATCATCCACTTCCTACACAGATTCATTACATTGTCACTTCCATTTCACTTC
>JAOSBK010000004.1:15538394-15549318 GCA_027568895.1 Erythroxylum shatona
ATTTTCTAATATTAAAGAAAATTAGTTTCAACATTAAACAAAACATTTCATATTTAATTAAGAAAATATTTAAAATTTAATTGTTTATCCAAAAATGTCTCTTGCAGAGGGATGTCGTCTTACGCTAAATAGAATTCTAGTTTGATGCTTAAATCATGGAAAGTAATAATCACATTCTTAACATGCATCTAATATTTTAATAAGAAGTTTAATTTTTTTGGGCTCGTAGAAAACAAAATTTATGTAAAATTTCATACATATAAATATATCATACCCAAATAAGATCAAATAATATAATTTCTTATGCAAATATGATCAAATGATAGGCATAAAATTTCAAGCTTTACCTTATTCTAGTTATTGATCTTTATAATTCAAAATAGAACTTCTAACTCTTTGGATAATAAAATTATATTAAAGTTACTAATTTTTAAATGAAATAAATGTCTATTCCAAGTATAAATTTAATTTGATTTGAAAATAATTTTAAATTCAATCAGAAACTATTTCTAATTATCTTATCTACTTTAATAAAATTAATTGAAAATAATTTTCAGTAAATTTTCTTTAATCGGAAAACTATTAAGACTTCAGTCTTCTTAATTATTATAATTTAGAAATTTTCTTTTTGAAATTTTAATAAGACATTATAATTCAATTAGAAAAAATTTCTAATCTAATTAGAAATAACTTTTCTTTAATCGAAAAACTATTTTCTAATATTAAAGAAAATTAGTTTCAACATTAAACAAAACATTTCATATTTAATTAAGAAAATATTTAAAATTACGTTTTAAGGATTAGCTTCTAAATCAATTAGAAAATTATTCCTTAATAAATTAGCATTAAAAAATTTAATCAAGAAAAAAAATTCCTAATAAATTAAAAAACTTATTATTCAAATTAATAAAAAATAGTCTATGAATAAAATATAATAATAATACTCAAAATAAATAAAATAATAAATTTTAATTTTTCTAAATTAATTTAAAATAAATGAACATTAGTTAAGAATTTTTTTTAAAATTTTAAGGAGTCTAGTTAATTGATTTCAATCTAACATAAATATAATTAATTTTCATCTCAAAATAATTTTCTACAAATTAAATTAGGAATAATTTTAATTATTAATCTTAATCATATTTTGAAAATAAATACTTTAATTATCATATTAAGTTTTTAATTTTAAAACTCTTTTAAATTATATTTAGTAATTAGATTAAGTTACAAATACATTATTCTATACTTGGAACAATTTTATTGAGATTTTAGGATTTCGTTAATCTCAAAACAAAACAAACTTGATACCTAACTTTGAGTATCCTATTCAAGAATCAAACATCCCTTATCTAGTTTGATTATTATTTTATTTATGTTAGGAATGGGCCTTATCTTATTCTTAGAATATGATATCTTTATACCCCAACATACTTCTTCATCCTTAGAAACCTAATTCCAAACCCTAGCTACTGCCTTCATTATACACCAACTATTGCCACCTATAGAGAGAAATAACTCTCCTTACTAGTTTGATTCAAGCCTCAATGCATCTCTGGCAACAACACAAAACACTAATAATCCCAAGCTTCACAACCCAAAACTCAATCATTCACAATTCCATTAACCCTATCACTTCACCTTATTTCACTCAAATGCCGCACTAATTTTGGATTTTTATGGAACTTATGATGTTGCTAAGCACCGTACCTATTTTCCTTGTAATGAGTCAAAGAAAGAATGAAGAGAGGCTAAATGACCTAGTTTGAGCTTCATCTAATACCCAAGCTTGTTTCCAATACTTTTGGGTTTGAAAAATATGTTAGAACTTTTCAAATTTTATATTTCTTAGGGATTTTAAGGCATTCATATAAACTTCTTTAGATTTTAGTTAAATTTAATTCAATCATAAGATTAGGATTTTCATTTTCAATTCCAAAATTCATATCTATAATAATCAAACACAAAATTGATGTTACATAATAAAAGATGACTCTAATACTACTATTGAAAAATTAGGTGGGATTCGATCGTATACGTAATATAATAAAAATGAAACATTTTAGCTTGATCTTTTAAAAACTAAGATCCCTTAAATTCTATAATATAATCAATGAAAACATTTTAGCTTGATCTTCTAAAAACCAAGATCCCTTAAATTCTATAATATATTCAATGAATGAACCATAATAAATTAAATTTTTCCTTATTATATAGCTTAATCATTTTTTGTTGTTTTCTTTAAACCATTTTTAAAACTAATTCATCACAACTATCATAATTGTGTACATACCTAGCTTCTAATAGTATGCACATGAACGTGTTGAGAGAACTCCATAAATAGTATAGAAAGGGTAGGCAAAAAATGTTAGCTCATTTAAAGTTTAGCTTATTTATAATATGGCTTAGACCTTATAGTAATTTAGTTAAAATACATTTTAATGTCATTTAAACTTTAATTATATTTATAATTAGTTCTAATTAAATATCATTTGGTTTCAAATAAGATTTAAAATATCATATTTTCCTTATTTTTTAAATATCTTATGTTTAATCCTAAAATTTTTCAAACTTTATAATCAAATCTAGCTTGATCAAAATACATTTTTCTCCCTTCAACTATTCTTTATCTACGACCTATAATACTTTTATTAAAAATAGATACAAATTATAACCTTAAATTATATTCATGATTAAATAAAATTAAAATCTTTTAATTTATATTTAATTTGATAATTAAACAATTTACATCTATAGATTAAGATTGGTATCTAGCAATACATTTTCATCACCCAAATATTAGGAATATCAAAGTAGTTTTGACTAACCCTTCATACATTATTTTTGTATTAATTAATCTTTTGAGCAGATAATATTCTGACTAAATATAGAGAATGAAGTCAATGTCTATTCTGTTTGAGTCCATTTATGTTAGTTCTCCATTAATAATAATTTCTAAATAAACAATAACTAAAAACAAGGAAACGTTATTTGTACTTAGTTTATCGGTCACTCAACTACTTCCCTATAGTTTATGCAATATCTAGTAACTACCAATTTAATTACCCCTAACAAGGACAGGTTATAAGTAGTAACAAAATATAACAATACCTATAAGAGATATTTTAGAGATCTTAAGTTAAAATGATAACCTATACAATCATCACAATAAGAATTTTTGTAAATATACATGAATATTCCAAGTAGAATTCTTATATGAAGTTAGTTTAACGAACTTGTTTTTTAATAAACGATGATATGTTTGTTTAAGCATCTCCATAATTTATTCTATAAGATTGATTACTTTTTTCGTAAGGAAGAAACATAATGTATATTAGTCTTTGTTAATGTCTAGTTTCAATATAATTTCGATTACGAATAATTTAGGAATAGTATATCAATGCAATACGAATCTCATAATTAAAATCTCAACATAATTTCATTTGCAATGTATATATATCCTATAGACTTTACTATATAAGTTTGAATATGTATAAGAGAAAGAATGCATTTAAATAATTATGTCTAAAAAATAACTAACCAATTAGCTATAAACTATAAATCAACAATTTAAAAATTTCTAGAGTAGATGATCTTTTCAAACTTCATTTAATATGTGACATTATGACTTTTTGAAATTATTTTACTACGGACTTCTTAGGTTTTAAAAAACTACTAATTATCTTTAAATAAGTTTGCCTTGTAAAAATAACTATTATAGAAAAGTAACTTCGTTTTAGTAAATCTCTACCTTATTCAAAACAAGAACATTCATCAACATTATAAGAGAGAAGATAAAATGGAAGATATAAGTATGATGTCGACCAACAAATTCAACTAATGAAAGCTTAGATAATTTGTTGTTAAATGATAATTGATTCAGTTACCTTAAATGAGAAAAAATTTTATTGGAGATCAAAACTTTGGAACCAATTCTAAATTCTATAATATTTAAGTTATTGAAAAATTATATTCATACACATATATCTGATTTTATTTGTACTTTTGCATCAATTATTTAAAATATGCTTGTATGATTAAGCTTTACTAGATTGAAGATACCAATATATTAATTTTGATAAGATTTTAAATTTTGTTACTTTTAAAGTCAAAAAAGTAGGTTATAGTAAAAGTGAAATATTTCATAATGTACCTTTCTTTAGTTTGTCTGATATATACATCAAGTTTAACTAAAAGGGCTCATAAAATTTTTCTACATGGAATGTTTAACTTTAATGGATAATTTAACTTTTGAAAAGTTAGACTAAAAATATTATTACATCTTTGATCTTCAATTTAAATCCTTAGTAATGTATGAAAAACCTATATATAACATGTGGCTCATTAATAATTTTAGTTTTAATAATATTAAGTTCTAAATTCTAATTGGTTTATTTGATTAAGTAAGATAAGGTTTTGTTTTAAACTTACCGTTTGATGGGAACGATTATGATATCCTTATTTCGCATAAATTAGTTCTCTCTCGGCACATACCTTCTTTACCTTTTCACCGTCAAAAAGTATGATTATTAAAGGAAAGAAGAGAGAAATCAAGTTTCTCTTTATCCAATCAGTTGACAAGGTTTTTTCTTAATTATGATTAACTAAACTCATGGATCAAGGTATGTAATTGATGTTTTATATTTTGGCATAAAGCAGAGAATTTTGAGATTTGGATTAAAGGACTATTGTAATTATGTCTATATAATAAATTATGCTTACATGTGGTATCAAAGCCTAGTTCTAAGTTCTATGATTTTCCTATTAAACATATGTTTAATTCATATTATTTTCGAATAATTGTTTGTTGAATTTACTGGGTTATCAAAATTTCTTTGTATTTCATATTTATAATTTTTGAATAAAACTGACGTTTGCACTTGTAAGATTACACTTTATAACATTTTTCTTTGATTTTCATTTATGGTTTTATAAAGAGATGGTTTTATGAAAGAAAATGGTTTTATAGAATATGTTTGCTCTTCTATTTCTGTGTATGCATTGAAGAATAAATGGATCAAATTAAGCAAGCCTTTATAGGTTCAAATTATTAGCAATACCATCTGTTACCAAGGTTACATATAAACATTAATATTTTCGTTTCATTTTATCAATTTTCATGTATATACATATTAAGTTTATTTGTTTATAGATTGTATTATAAGGATTGCATAAAACATGGATGAATTTTATTATTATTTGAAAGTTGTCGAACCCATATATGTGAGGGCTATTTTTTTTATTAGTATTGTTATTTTAAAATGATGTAAGTGGGCGTGTGCATTGATGATTAAAGTATGACCTATTTATTCATATGCATAATTTTAATATTCATATTTATGATAGTTTGTTAGACACCAAAATGGCCAAGCTTTAATGTTGATAGTTTGTTAGACACCAAAATGGCTAAGCTTTAATGTTTAATGGATATTAATTTATGAAAAATTTTAATTCAATTACTCATGATTTATGGATGCTTATTAAGAAAAATGATAAAATGAATTCATGGGCACTAATTATAAAATATTTCAGGATTACCTAAATGTTAATTAATTAATTTTATAATTTGTGGACTTGAAGTGTTAATTTTTATACTTAGAACGAATGTGTTTAATATATCGAAATAAAGATTGTATGTTTAATGGAGGTATATTTAATTAACAATTAAGTTATACAAAATTAGTCTCATTATTGTAATTATGGTATGTCTTAGAATCGCCCAAAGGATATCTTAGATATACACTAAATGTTTTATATGGAATAATTGTCTTGAATCTGATTTAAGTGTTAAGTTTTATGACTCAAAGAATTAATATGTGAACTTTCTATTATGTTTTGCAGTTTTTGTTCCTATTAACTTTAATTTGGTTGCTTCATCTATTCCATCCTTTAATGGATTATATTACTCGTATTGGTGTGAATAAGTCTAATTTCACCTTGGTGTATTGGGTCTTGATTTGGCACTCCAAGTTGAGAAACCATCTACTATTACTAATGCAAGCAATGTCAATGAGAAATATTTCTATAAGTCCTGGGAAAGATTGAACAGAATGAGCTTAATGTTTATGCAAATGATCGTTGCTAACAACATTAAGGCAGCTCTTCCTAATACTGAAGTTGCTAAAAAATTTATGAAATTTGTGGAAGAGCATTCCCAAACTGCTATTAAGTCACTTACAGGGACATTAATGGCTAAGTTGACCACTATGAAGTTTGATGGTTCACAAAGTATGCATGAACATGTCATTGAAATGACAAATATAGCAACAAGACTAAAGACATTGGGAATGAATGTTGATGAAATTTTCCTAGTATAGTTCATTATAATTCTTTGCCTCATGAGTAGTTTGGGCCATTATAAATGAATTATAACACTATAAAGGATAAGTCGAATGTGAATGAATTGACCAATATGCATGTTCAAAAGGAGATAAGGCTTAAGAATCAGGGGACCAACAATCTGGTAGGACATCAAAGAGCTGGAAAGAAGCCAAAAATGAATTATAGCAAGGGCAAGGGCAAGGGCAAGCAAGGACTACTTAAAGTTAATTAATCCTCTATTCATGTTTGTAAGAAGCCATTTTGCAAGAAACTTGGGCATTATCAAAAAGATTGAGTCAAACATAAAGCTTGGTTCGAAAAGAAAGGTAACCTTAACGTTTTAGTATGTTTTGAATCTAATTTGGTTGAAGTTCCTAACAATACTTAGTGGATTGATTCTAATTGTACCACTTATGTTTTGAATACCTTGTAAGGATTCCTTACAGCCCAAATCACAAACCCAAATGAAAATTTATTTTCATAAGGAACCGTGTCAAATTTCCAGTTGAAGCCATAGGAACCTATCATTTGATTTTAGATTTTGGACGTCATTTAGATTTATTGTATACACTTTATGTACCTTATGTTTCCCAAAATTTAGTTAGTTACACTTTTAAATTTGGGAATGGACGTTTCATTTTATTTAAAATCAATTTCTTTATTGGTCCTGGTAATCTTTATGATGACTTATATTGTTAACGAGCCATGGTTCATGCATCACATGCATAACATGGAAATGGAAGTATCAAAATCTAAATTCCAACCCTACAACATCCCTAAAATCCAGAATCTTGGATGCATGCATACACAGATTATAACAACATGAAATTTCAACACATGTACCTTTGATAATGCTCCTCTTTTGATTAATCTTCTCCTTATTTGGGTTGTAGCAAACACCAAACACCTTTTTTGATCACTCAAGAACACGTAAAGATGAAGAAAAATAGTGTGTAAGGGTGGTTAGAGCAATAAACAAGATGAGTTCAAGTAGATGCTCAAATATAGAGATAGATCAAGATTATGTTTCATGCAATTAGATTCATGCAACAATTATATAAATTGCATAAACAAGACTCAAGACCACTTCTCTCTAACTTTAGAACACTTCCATTTATCATCTTACTTAAGTGTTTTTTAATTTGTGAGTGCATGTGTAAATAAGTGAAGAACTCATTTGTGCATCATCTGTTGTGCCTTTAGTCAAGATCGTAGCATATAAGCCACGATTATGGCCTACTTCAATGATAGCTATGCACACTTTGTTTTCATCCAATCTTTTATGTGTACGACTCTTAGATTCCCAATTATTTTGGGCACTTAAATTAACTCTTAATCTAAGAAAATCATGGACAGTTTTATGCCACTTGAATTAATCCACAATTCAAGCAAATTATGAAGGGTTTCATGATGCCAATTTACCAAAATATAAGTGGATTAACACATGAACTCTTCGATAGTTAATTATCTGACTATGAACCTTTCCATATATAATTTTCGTGCAATTCATCCCTACACCATTCTATATCCCAGTTGGTTTGGAGTATGAGCTATGTGTCAACTCCCACTAGACTAATTATATCACATCTAGTCAATGTAATGTTAATTCTTATCTTGAGATCTCATTGCTCTATATGTCATTGAAGACTCTCTTCATGACATATATCTGCTTTGGCCAGAGACTCCTAAGTAACGACCCTAACAAGAGGCTATAGGTATCATTTCCTTTTATCAAGAGTGGTGAATCCTTTATTGGCTACCTAATTAACTTCGAATACCAATAGGTATACCCAATCACCACCCTATGAGTGACCTTGTCTTGAGGTGGCAAGGAATGATGTCAAAGCACATGTTAGTATCCAAGATATCCTTGAGTTCCTCAAGTCTAAGGATATTTGCACCATTATTATAATGCGATTAATCATTGACATTTGATAGATCACCCATATGATAATATCATAGTGGGTCATTCGATGTACTTACTACTCTGAGTAAGCATCCACATGTTAACTCTAAACATCTCATGCTTATAATTTGTGAGATTCATTGCTTGATTAAATCAAGGAGTATAACATGTGCTACTCTATCCAGATTAATACTATCATGTCTTATTAATCTTATGACTAGGGATAATTTAGATACTAACATAATTGCATATGATAGGAATCTCATTGTCATGACCTCATCATGATTTCCATGTAATGTTTTGTATCATGGACTTCATTTAAGATCGACATCAATTCTTAAATAAATGAACATCAAATTAATGAAATTTTTTCTTTCACTTTATTAATCAAAATAAATTTCCAATAAAAGTGTTAAAGGTGATTACCTTTAGAACACTAGTCTAACAATCTCCCACTTGCACTAAAGCCAACTACCTTTGTATTTAATACCATAGGTCAGTACACTAGAATCAAATTTCATTTGAGAAAGTGGCTTAGTTAAAGGATCATTGATGTTATAATCTATAGGCACTCTCTCTATTTTCACTTCACCTCTATCTATCTTCGCATCACCCCTATCAATTATCTCCCTAATAAGGGGATATCTTATAAGTGCATGCTTGGACCTCTGATGAGACCTTAGTTCCTTGCCTTGAGCAATAGCCCCATTTTTGTCATAGTACAATAGTATCGAGTCTACAATGCTCAGAACCACTCCAAGTTTCATAACGAACTTCTTGATCCAAATAGCTTCTTTGATCACTTACGTAGATGCAATGTACTCTGACTCAGTCGTTGAATCTGCAATCTTCTCTTATTTAGAACTCTTTCAACTGACTACTCCCCCATTTAGTGTGAAAACATAACCTAACTGTGATTTGGAGTAATCCTAGTCAAATTAAAAACTAGCATCTGTATATTCGCTCACTATGAGATCTCCATCTTTAGATATCAAGAATACATCCTTAGTCTTTCTTAAGTACTTTAGGATATTCTTGACAACCATCTAGTGACATTCACCAGGATCTGATCGATATCTGCTCGTAAGACTTAGAGTGTACGATATATCGGATCTTGTGCATAACATAGCATACATGATTGATCTTATTGTCGAAGCGTACAGGATCATACACATACGAGTCCTCTCACCTTGTGTCTTGGGACACATAGATTTCGAGAGTTTTATCCCACGAGTCATGGGAAGACCCTCTCTTTGACTGCTCCATGCTAACCTCGTTAGCACTTTTTCTATGTACGTAGACTATGAAAGACCTAGCAACTTCCTTGATCAATCTCTATAAATCTTTATTCCTAATATATAAGTTGCTCCACCAAGGTATTTCATAGAAAAATTCTAGGACAATCAAATTTTGACTAATTGTAAACTTGAGACATCATTTCCTATTAGTAATATGTCATCCACATATAGCACAAAGAATATGATGGGACTCCCATTAACCTTCTTGTATTAACAAGGTTCATCCAAATTTTGTTAGAAACCAAACTCTTTGACTGTAGCATCAAATCAGGTGTTCCAACTCCTAGATGCTTATTTCAATCCATAAATGAAAATTTGAATCTTGCATACCTTTGGCCATCTTTGGATATGAATTCCTCAGGTTGTATCATATACAAAACCTCAACTAGGTTTCTATTCAGGAATGTTGTCTTCACATCCATTTGCTATATCTCCTAGTCATAATGTGTAGCAATGGCTAGGAGTATTCTAATGAATTTAAGCATGGCTACGGGGCTAAATATCTCATCATAGTTAACTCCTTGTCTTTGATGATAACCTTTAGCAACTAGCCTTGCTTTATTGGTAATTATATTACCATCTAGGTTGATTTTCTTCTTGAAAATCCCCTTGCACTTATGTTGAGCCAAAAGGACTTCACTTCTATTAATTTTGATGACATTCAAATAATAATAATCTTAGAAATGTATGAACTGTTTTGATAGATTTGTTAAGTGTGTAGAAAAATGTAAGTAACACTTAGTCAACTCAAAAGGTGCGCGGTCAACTCCAAACAAAGCGTTACACCAGACGAAGCGCGATACCAGACGAAGCATTACACCAGACGAAGTACAACAACAAACAAACTGATATAATAGACGAAGCGAAATAACAGATGAAACGTAGTAAAAGAAGAAACATTATTCAAGACGATATAAAAGGAAGATATTCTAGAACGTCAAACAGTTAGTTAGTTGAAGTTAGTTACAGGACTCAACTAATGACCATTTCTAACTCTTTATTTTTGAAACTAACTCTTTACCTGTACATAGCAGACTAGAGGAGTCAAATGATAAAGAAAAAGGTGAAGAGACGTTCAAAATATTTCCAAAATGTATGGACTCAGTCAAAATTGAGAAGCTAAGGATAGGGAAGACGCTGAAGGAGGATGATGATCAACTAAAACCCTATTGGGAACTACCTCACGCGTAGGAGCTGCATGTGACACCCGAAAATCACAATTTTGTCACGTGAGGAGGAAACAAGGAGTCGAGGCAGCAACTCTAAACAAAGGCGCTTCTTGGGAGGCAATCCAAGGGAAGTAAATTTCTTTTCCTTTGCATTTCCGCATTATCTTTTTATATGCATGTGTGTTTTTGAATTTGTCTGTTTTACTTGTTTTTAAGTTTTCAATCAAAATGAG
>JAOSBK010000004.1:15578237-15608735 GCA_027568895.1 Erythroxylum shatona
TGATGGTTTCTCACTGAGTTCGCAAAACTCACCCAAAATTTGCAATTATTTTTCAGGACTCAGAAGAATACCCCGTTGGATAACGGGCGTATGACATCTGCTGGTTAATGAAGTAGAGAAGAGGTCGGGATCAGTTCGTGTCTGCATCCGTGTCTAGTAAAATTGTCTTGATTGTAATATGCTCACTGAAATATTTATGAATAAGATTGGGTCCAATTTGTTTCTGACTTTTTGTGCATTAAATGGCTACCTTGAATAATGTTGAGTGTATTATTATGACTGAAAATATTCTCAAATTAAAGTCTGCCCAAAGTGCCTACTGATTTCCGCGCATATGATTATTCAAAAAAAAAATTATACTGAGTTATGACTGAGTGATGTAGCACGCCACCCTCGCGGGGCACGGACTCGGATATCACCTTCGATGTCGGGTTCGGGTCATGTGGGAGTGGGGTGTTACAGCTTGCGTGCATAAATTTATAATGTATACATACTTACCTATATATGTGTGTGCATGAGAAAGTACATAATATAATACATATACCTATGTGTTAGTATACAATATGATTGAATCAAAATATTCTAAAGGGCTCAATCACGACAATAAAGTGGATTTTTTGCCATGAGTTTTTTTGCGACGATTAGTCAGTTTTTGGAGATGACTTTTAAAAACGTTGCCAAAGCCTTTTCATTTTACGACGTTTTACAAAAGCGTCGCTATTTACAAACCTTTGGCGATGCTTTCTTGGAATCGTCACAAAAGGCTCATCCTTTTTTCACGGTTTATTTTTTCCTCACCAAAGCATTATCCTTTGGTGATAACTTTGTAGATCATCATGAAAAGCAGGACTTTTAGCGACGATTAAATCAATAATGTATAAAACTATAAACTCAAAATTAATTACTATTACATTGATTTATAACTTTTTATTTTTTTTAAATTATATGATTTGACAATTTTATATGGAGTTACAAAATTTTCAAATAATTTTAACATTAAGTTTATAATATAGTGCTATATATAGTTCTTAGAAAAAAACCATTAAATATTGAAATATGGTATGTAATATAATATAATGATATATAGTAAGTAGTACAAGATTTTAATTAGAAGTTTAATAATTCTTACAGATAAAATAATAAATAAAGTTTCATGCCTAGATTCAGTAGATATCGTAAAGGGGTTCCCTATGTTTGGAATCCCAAGAAGGCTCCTTGTTACGTTCGAATTTTACATAACAATATAGAATTTATATATAATAAATAGAGAATTATGCTTAAATAGACTTATTTATTATCTTTACATTCATAAATCATTATACTAATTACTGTTATTATCTATACATTCATATAACATTATATTAATCACAACATATAATTATATCTATGACAATATAATTTAAAATAATTACAATATAGTAAAAAATGAAAATATGATATTAAATATTAATATCATATTCTTAAAAATCAAAATTAATATTATTGACAATGTTTGTAAGTCTAAAAGTAAATTTAACCAAAAACAATGTCATTTCAAAATTTTATAAAACTAAAAACACAAAATTAATTTATATTACATAAATTTATACTTTGTATTTATCTACTTTAAAATATATGGTTTAAATATAGTGTCAACAAACTTTGTTTATTATATATAAATTCTATACTATTTTATAGAAATTATATATTACAAAAAATTTGTTAAATATATAAATATATATACGTCAAAAGAATTGACAACGATTTAATTGTCACCAAATACCTCCTTCAATAACACTTCTGTGGAAACATCGCTCAAAGATTAGCATAAAAGACAATCATTTGGCAATGTTTTTACTAATTTGTTGCCAATGGTCTACATTTAGCGATGATTCCCTAAGATCGTCGCAAAATGCTACCCTTTCTACAAGGATTTTCCTTACATTGGCGATGTTTATGGAAAATCATTACCAAATGTTTGAACATTGTTAAATATAACATGAAAAGGACATCGTTTGTGTTCACACAAAATGATGTTATTTTTGCATTATTTTAGAAACAGAAATGAAGCCCCCCAGTTATCTTTTCATCGTCATTTTCCTTCTGCTTCCATCTTGTTCTAGCTCCTGTCATCTTTGTCTTCTAGCTTTTTGATTGTCGCTGTCATTTCTGATTTATTGTCCGTCAAGGTTAGTCATCCCTCCAAAATTTCGATATATTCTTCTTCGTTGTTTGCTTAAGTATGCCTATTTGTCAAACCGGTAGATCTATGATGTTGTAAACTAATTACGTCCTTTTAATTTTAAAAATAATATTTTAAATTCAGCATTTCAATATAACCTAGAAACTATAGAATCCAACTATGAAACTGATTTAACTATTCCTTTATTATATTGTTATGAATTCCAAGAATCAGAATCCACAACCGAATCCGAACACAACATTTATTCAAGTGATTATTCATGATGAAAAGATTAATGCTTATATAGATATAGGCGCTACTTCGTGGACTTCCTGTTGGGTATATGGTATATTATTTTTACTTAAAATTCCCATCTATCATACAAACTTATTATAAAAACTTAAAACTTGTAACTGAGAAAATGAAAAGTTTGTTGACGTTCAATTAATAGATTTTTTGATTTCATAATTCTTGATTATACTAAATTCCTGAATATCCTGTTGGGTATATGGTATATTATTTTTAACATTAACTTCTTGTACAGGATCTTTTAATTTTATTTCAATTAGTTGATTATTAATATTTTTATAGGGTTAAGTGGATGTTCACTACATCCTTGTTTTAAGAATTACGAAATTAAAAAATCTATTAATAGCAATATTAAGTCTCAAGGATTCATTTCAAACAAAAATACTCGCCTAAAATTAGAAATTCCTTTACAGTCACACAATCTAGACAAAACAAAGATTTTTTAATGTTTGTATAGTTTTTGTTTCTTTATCATTCCAAGTTCATTGAGTTTTTGTACTACATTTAGTCTTCAACAGTTACCCAATCTTCAAACAAGCTGAAAGCATAAAAGAGTCAAAAGTTCTCATGACTAGAATCGCCTACCATTTATAGTATACAAATGTACGCATCAAAATGACTTTATTTCAACTTATAATGAGGTTGTGATTACACCTAACAATTAAAAGTGAAATGGAGTAGCTCAAACCTAGCAACCCATTACTTTTATTCTTAAAAGACCAAATCTTTTAGCATACATACATTTGGATTTATTGACTATATATTTTATGAAAACATATATATAATGGCGTAGCTTAAAACTAACAAGCTAATTATTACGATAAATTAAAGTTAAATCACAATTATACAACTATTTACATTATAGGATTCTACAAGGGATGTTTTTGTACATAGAAGTAATTATATTTCAGGGCTGCAAGGGATATTTATACATCTCCTAAATATAGTACATACACACTTAATATTCTCAACCTTATCATACGGCGTAGTATCACTTGATAGATCACAAAACTAATATTGCTAGAATGTTGGAACATTTAAATAAGAATTCTTCTATTGACTTTTCAGAATAAAATTATTAACATTAATTCATCGTGGAATCTCGATGTGGTGACTAGTTTCTGATGATGGAAATGAACTCCATTGGGAGGAATATGGCAAAATTATCCTTAATTAAGAACAAATCATTGCAGAACATATCTACTCTTTAAATAATAATCACTCTTTGCCTTCCATAGCCAGTTTTCTTCTTCAAGATTTTTAATATCATCTGAACTACCTCTCTTTCTTTATTATTTGTATCTCATTTTTTGTTACGAAGTTATTATATGAACATCTAATTGCATTTACTATATGTTGTGTTAAGTTTCCTTGAATCTTCAAGAGAACATAGATAGAAATGGAAATAATGGCAATGTCAAGATGGTCCATATAGGATTAGAAAATTTGATTGTTTTAGAATAGTGGTCGATTGCAAAAATTATGTTTGTTCATTGTGACGATGATGGAGTTTATCAATCGGGTATGCATATATTCCATTTTGGGTTCCTAATACTGTTTGATTTACCTTTGATTATTCTATACTGTTTGCTCATTAGGTGAAATGTATATGCGGTTCATCTAATAGTTTCATACATATTGCATTTAGGAAATCGTTCATTGTATTTTCAACAAATTTAGTTAAAGTAAACAAGTTAGAAGAGGGTGTCATTTCACCAGAACCTGAGAGAAGATATTTAACTATTTCAATTGATGGCTTAGATGTATAAGGAGCCTTTTTGGGAATCTAGACATTGGAAACCCCTTTACTTTTTCTATCAACTCTAAGGTCACTTAAAATCTAAAAAAAATAATTATTTCTTTTCCTTTTCAATGGAATATTAAGCGCGAAACTTTATTTATTTTTTTGACTGTAAGAATTGTTAAACTTATAATTATCATCTTGTAATACTTATATATCATCTATCATTATATTATATTGCTTAACATAATTCAATATTTATGTGTATTATTATTTTATTGTCAATAAATATTAATGATTAATTATAGTAGTAAACTTAAATTTATGATGTTTTGATCTTATTAAAATTAAAAATTTTAGATATTTTATCTTTTTATGTCCAAAAAATATCTACTTTTCAAATTTTAAATTCCCTACCATACATGTGTATTTCAACAATATGTTTAAAACTTAAAATATTTTACAATTTTTAAATGTTCTATTCTTTTTTTATGAACAGAGGTGTAGTACTATGTATAATAGGCATCATTAAAGAATCATTTATGTATAAATCTATAGATTTAAACAAATTTATAAAATTGGAATGCATTAGCTACTTAAACAAATTTATAAATGTCAATTATAATTAACCTTAGGATTGTTAAGCATACTTATCATTAAAAAAATTATCTTCTTAACATTATTTTTTTTAAGAATACTATCACACATAAAAATTCATCAAATTTTCTCTAAAAAATTAAGATATAAAATCTTAACTTTTGGTGATGATTTGCCATATTGTCACCAAAAGTGAACTTTTAGCTACGATTAACATAATCGTCACATAAGACCAGACAAATTCAACAAGTCATCACCAAATGTTAATCCTTTTGTAACAATTAGAAAAAATTGTTTCCAAATATATTTATCTAGCGAAGATTAAGTAAAACGTCACGAATTCTTTGACTTTTTGTGGCAAATAAGCAATTCATCACAAAAAGCTTGCTTTTAGCAACAATTTTTAAATGGTCCCAAAACAATCATCACTAATAGTTTGCTTTGTTGTAGTGTAGGGCATGCTTTTCTCTGGAGCGTAAAGATGAAGACATAAATGTATTGCTGTGGTAGAGAATTTTTCAAAGGACACTACTTGGGGTATAGACTTGTTTAAGCTTGTCTTCATATGAATAAAAAAACAATAAGATATGGCTTATGATATGGACGTGTTCATGTTCATATATACAGAGAAGTAGTGAGATACATGACTTGAGATGGAGGCGTTTCAAAGTTGATGTCTGTTAGAATATATTTTATATATTCTTTATTTGGTTTTGGCATTTTTATTGGATATGGAAATTTCCATAATTCTCGAAGGTGTGGTTTTATTGGAGATTGCGTATAGGAGATTTTCTTTGTTTTGGTATTGGATATTGCTTGGGATTTGGAAGTGTAGTTATATTCCATATATCCTTATTAACAGAATTTTCGGGGTGAATATATGATGACTTATTGTCCTCGTTTGAGGAGTCTTTTAAGGAAAACCTAGTTAGCATACGCAGGTGATTGAAAAAGTGTGAAGCTTACATGCAACTAATTTTCAGAAGTGGCCGGCTGCACATGTGTTCTGAGTTTTCGTGAGAAACGTATGAGAAAAAATTGCTAGAGGGGATATTGTTCTCTTTTTTGTTTTTGATCCTTTATTGAGCTGATGGCGTTGGCGTTTTTGGAGCAGCTCTTTTTAACGGTTTATCTCTATTAAGCAGTCCACGAAGTGTGAAGTGTTGTTGATTTTGCTGGGCCTTTGAAGTTGATTGATGATTGCAACACAAAGAAAACTTTGTCACAGATGAGTGCATATACTTTTGGTGCAGCAACTTGACTATTTTGGTGAAGGATTTCAGATCTAAAATTGTTGTGTTCTTGTTTTATTTGTTTTTACTTTTGAGTAGAAATAGTTAGGAAAATCATCTGACGAGATTAACACGAGTCGGTCGTGTTATTGAGCGTGAAGATCTTTCACGAGTAGTTAGGTTGTGGGTTAGTTACATAGATTGAGTCGTACCGGTTAGATCAATCTTGTGTAATTTTTGTCGAACTACAGTGAAAGTAATTAATCTGGATGAGGGCCCCGTAGACGTAGGCAGAGTGTGTCGAACTGCGTTGCCAAATTTCGGTGTCTTTACTATTTTACATTTGTGTGATTTATAGTCTGCGAAATAATTAACCTCCTTCAATTTTTCAATGTCCATATGCGTGTAGAATTAGTTTGATGTACGATCTTATTCCAAACTATGTTTGTGATGGACAACCTTATTTAGGAACATATTTTTGGTAGATTTTAAACTTTAAAAGAATTATAAGATTTATTAAAGTCATACATATATTAGATTGGATTTGGTAAGAGACTACTTGACTATAATTATATGAGCCAAATTTACATATAAATATAATCTTGTAAACCTAGTTTGATGGAACTAACTATTATCATTATTATTCAATAGTAAATTAGTTGCTCTTGACGCCTGATGATGTAGGTACATCCAATTGACCGAACCTTGTACATATCTTCATGTGTTCTTACTGCACATTATTTATCGACACCATTCACTTTTATAATAAAATGAAATTAGTGTCTTAATTATTTTATATTAGTTTTATCAAATTTTGATAAAATAATGTTTTTTTTATTTCATAATATTATTCGATGAAATGTTTTATTTTGTATTATTTGATATCTTTAAATTTGTAATTTAATGATTTTTTATAAAAGTAAAATAGCAAAAGATATATCTTTAAATTTATAATTTAATGATTTTTTATTAAACTAAAATAGGAAAAGAACTACATAATGAACCGATTTTACCTTCCTTCATTGTACATGACGAAAATTTTCTTAATATTTCATTGTTTATTTTGTAATTTTGTATTACATTGCCAAATATTGAAAGTATTTTAACTTATAAACAAAAATTAAATTCATTATTTTAATTTTATTAATTTATATTTTTTAAGATATAAAATTGAAGAATAAATTTAAATCACCTAAAAACTCCAATTAAAGCTAAATTTATATCGATTGATTTGTTCAAACTACACCAATTAAATGGTATCGTGAATAACACTGAAAAAGACCACAACATTGAAATTGAACTTCAAAAGCTCTTTATTAAAAACAAACAGATTAGATCCGAGATCAAAATATGTAACTGAACCAGAAATAACAGAAAACCACTAAAAACTCCTTCCATTAAGTTAACCTTGAAATGGGTCCCTAAATGACTGTCTTAGTAAGAAAGAACAGATCACCCTCGAAAATAAATTTGCTTCTTATTTTAGGTGCTTCTAAATATTTTCTGGAGATAGAGCATGGTAAAGCACTAATCCAAACATGTAGCCAGGTAAGAACTTGGTGTGCGGAGGATTAGAGGATGTGAAGGATATAATTGATCAGAACTTTGTTATAAGTTTCATGGTAGCAAATGACCTAATTGAAAATGAAATATGAAGCCAATCACAGTAATGATCCACCATCATAAATCTGGCGCCGCCCTCTACACATATGATGTAGACAAAAAAAAAGGATATACTTTTTGTTTTTAATTGACATGCATTAACAAAAAGACATGCATTAACAAAAAGATGGAGAAATAAATAACAGCAATAAGTCAATAGAAAATGAGACGTTGTCTTGGTGGTGACTACTAAAGAAAAAGACAAAAATTTAATTATATTATGTCGCTGTAGCAAACAATGAAAAGCAAATCGATCGACAACTGAGATTTGTTCGTTTAAACAAATACGTATAGTGCCGTCTTTTAAAGATTTCCATGCATCTCTACGATAAGTGAAATTAAGTTGCGGCACTATTATAACAACTCTTGGAGGACCTGACTTCTAGAAGCATATATTAACTGGTAGTTAATTAACATAATCCAAGGTTTATGTGTGATTAACATATCTTGGGATGCATCATATTCGTGTCCTCCGGACCTCCTCATATCCTTTTAAGAGGAAAAGGTAAGCCTAGATAGAGACGAGTCTGCATGCGCATCATGCACGATTCTCAGCTTGAATCGTAGACCTTAAAACCAACAGTTTTGCTGCTTTCTGATCATAAACTTATTCTTTCCTTCACTCGTATATCGAAACTCCAGTCAATTTTGTTCTTGCTTTCATATTTTGGCCTCTTCTTCATAGAAATATATAAAGGGGGTTTGGGGTTCTCCTATAAGAAAGAAAGGAACGTGCCTTTTCAGTTTTCATTCTCCTTAGTGGGGAAGGGCAATTAAAGAAACACGATCACCACATTCTAATCTAATTCTGAAAACGACTTGACTGATATAAGATAGTAGTCATCATGTACTTATAATTTTCTGATATTCCTCTGCATCCTTGGATCTTTTCCTTTCTTGGTCAAGCCCCATCGACGCCACTGTGGTCTCCAATCATTCCACCACATCCAAAAGCAATCACGAACTTTATGTCAGATTGGGATTGATAGGCTCAATGGAGAGTGTATATGTGGTACAGTTGCCAGATTAATCGTTAATTATCGGCGAAGAGTCGTGTAACGATCGATCCACTTTAAAAATTCGTGTGCTATATGTCCGCCAGTGGCTGGTGAATATAAGCGTAAAGCGGGGTCTTACACAGGACCCAATCAATCATTATACTTTATGTAGACAAGGAAATGTCACTAGTCCTCCTGTCCCGGAGTGGGTACGACTACATGAACCAATCAGGCAGCAATTTATTTGCATGGTAAATTAATGCTTAATTGCCGTTGATGAATTTTAACTCATTTGGCGTGTACATTTCTGTATAGAAGTGGCTTAAGGTCAAAATTTTTCCTTGTGGACAAAAAGAGTGCCTATTGGTAATATTGGAGTAATTGTCCATTTGTTTCATGGGGGGGCTTCTGCCCTTTTTCTGTTTTTAATTAATTGAGTTGAGGGGTGCTTTTGATCCTCTTGACGACAGCCCCCACCACTTGAAAGCTCGTGAGTGACGAAGATCCATGACGAGAAGTACAATTATTGCAACTTAATTATTCAATTCCTATTCCTACGCCCCGCACAAATGTTGGAATTTCCAATCCCACGTGTTCCCAGCTCACATGCCTATATATGCTTAATTAAGAGAACACAAGGCTAAACGGTTGTTGAACTGAGTTATGACTTTTCGCTTTTATAATGATTAGTTAAAATTATTAAAGAATGACTTTGATCGCATGATCAACTACGGATGACAACTAAGCCTATATTAGGCCTGACTTTTTCTCCACCTTAGGTTAAAATTAACAAATCAAATTTGAATGGATTAAATTTGAGATTCAATTTTAAGAATAAAAATGATGTTTTAAACCAATTTTAATTTTGAATTATTCAAATTTTCAGATCCTACTTTAGGCAATTAAGGTCAGATTAGGCTCGAGCCTTGACATACTCAAGCCCGCCCCAACCCAGCATATGCCACCTTATATATATCCAGTGTGGCCTATTACCACCTCATGTAAATCAATTTCTTCCATAGTAAGGGCCCCTCTTAACTACACCGCAAATATCTAAACTGACTACGCGGCAGTTACATAACGGCGTGCCGTACAATAACATGTTTTAAATTAATAAAGAAAATAATTAATCTCTACGTAGACGGAAGTCGGATTTATTTATTATATCTAGATCGGAAAAAAAGAGCTACATATATAACACTACAGAAGATTTGAGTTGTGGGCTCCAGGAAAACTGGATCCTAAACTAATCTTTACACTTCATCAGGAAGACACCAACCATGTTTACTAATTACTATTATATTGAAGTTGAGATATCGACCAATTTATGCCGCAGGATGTTAATTACCAATTTCTGTCTTATCGTGTAACGAACTCCAAGTATCACACTGACGATCACATACAAGATCATTTCCCGAGGTAAAAGTTGTAAAAGGAAATTTGTGGCAAAGAAGATAAATGTATTTGATCAAAAAAAAGAAGAAGAAGATAAATGTACGACACCTTCAGGTATTGAAATCAAGTATCATGGCGCTGCAAATATTCTTAAATCCACATGAAGTAAGGAGGAAAAAAAAAAACTGCGGGGAAAACTTTTGCTAGTATTTTGATGCTACATAGGAATCCTAGTTGATCTCACTCGAAACCCAGAGAATACTCCAAAAATTTTGACTCCAGACATAATATCAAGCATTTCATGTTAGCTAAACAGAGCTACCAAATTGCCAATAAGACTAACCGAAGCTATAGAAAGATAGGTTATGGAATCAATAAATCACCAAACTGGAACAAGGTAGAAAATTATCTAATATACCAGTGGCATGCCCTGGGTTATTAATTGATGTCTAACAGGAGTAGTCATTAGAGCTCGTAGAAACCGAAGATGAGATGAATTTGTATTACCGATTCCCTACAGACTTCTTCTGTAATTATTCACAGTGATTTAAATTGGTTTTTCTTGTCTTTTAAAAACATAAACTACATTGTATATAAATTCAATTTGCATGACCGAAGTCGGATTCAGAATTTTGGCACGACTGTTGCGTTAATGCTAGTAACCCTAGCCATCGGCAGTCACATCACTGTTTGCCAAGACATGCTTTAAAGAAAATCTTGATACGAAATACCTAAATAAATCTTGATCATAATGTCTTCTTCCTTTGCTGTAAGTAATAGGCCCTCTGATATTTCTGGAAGACAAAATCGATTTTGAACATTATTAGTAATGAACTGTTGACTTTCAATCCGCGAAAATAGATCATACGAAACTGAATGTTTTCTTTCTTTGCTGTTTCCATAGGACCCACGGCCTGAGGTTTGATGTTGGGATTCTACCCCAATATCCTCCTTGAATCGAGTTAAGTACGCTCACCAAGTCAGAACATTGTGAAGAATTAAATATGCTATTTGATTAACACCCAAGAAAATCTCCATCCAATTATTGGAAAAGATGTTTTTGCGTAAAAGCCCAAGGATATCATTACCCTTTCATTCACACACACAAATATAGATTATTGCCTTAAATGTACAATCAACACACTTATTAAGAGGAATTAAAATCTCAGTCTTATGCTTCAGTGTAATCACAGGAATATCCTGTGCACATGAGACTGAGTTTCATGTCTACAAGCACACGTTCATATTTATACATATAACACAACCCATCACCTTCATCGGGGGGGTCAGAAAAGGATCATTCATGCATGCCCCAAGCAGCCATGGAACTTACTCGCGAGTAGGGCATCGACCGCCGCTTCCACTGCCTATGTAGGTGCAAGGTGAAGAAACAGATGGAGGGACAGGAGCTCTTTCCATTGATTCCCACGCTGCACCACCACTATCGTTAGCAACTTTGGGGCTTAGATTGCCTTCTTTATAGAGCCGAGAAGCGACGCCAGGTTTAGCTGCAAAATGAAACAACAGGATAACAGCGACGATAAATAATTTCATAGTCATCTTGCTAACTGCTTCTTCGCTCATTTTCATGGTTGCTGTATTTAGAAAGCTTAAAAGGTTGATTGTATATAGGTCTATAGATTCTTAACTTCCTGGATCTGTATCAACTGAACCTAGACCTTGTATCAGATTATATAGAAGATAGAAAGTAGTTCTAGGTGCCTTTACCTTTAGCCTTTATCAATATAAAATTTGAGCACATCCACTCGGACTATTATGCATCAAAATTGATTATAGGAGTTCAAACCCTAACAAACTGATCTCCTTCCAGAGTGTGCTCAACACTGTTACGTGCATAAATGGATATGAGAAAAGGAAGGAAATTATCATAAGAAACTGGAGAGTACAGAATGAAGTTACTTGCTAATAGAACAAATTGCATTTAATACAATTTAACATTTTGATATCATAGGCTATAAACCAGTACAGTAAACAAAATATTCACTCATATAAAGATTTTAAAGTCATCTCAAGTGATTTACGTTGTTGAGTGTATTCACTTACTACATCAACCTCATACATTTAAATTTTACTAACATAAGTTATATATTTTTCTTAATTTGTAGGTTTAATCAAAGTATTCCTAAAGTAGATTAAATCTATTAATATTAAATAAGGAAAATAGTAAAAAAATAATGCAAGTAATAAGCTAATCGTATTTAGTCTTGGTTCTGTCTAATTTTGATGGGGCTGGGCGTTGCTGCTAGGATCCATGGGATTAGTTGACTTTGGCATAAAAACACCTGCAAAACAATAAGGCACACCGGGGGTTAACTGCAGGTAGGACCCTCCGACGCTCAAGTTAGTCTTTTGTGAGAGTTTTGATAGCTAGTGAATAAAGAATACTAGGGTTCTCGAAAATCGTACTTTTTTCATGATGAGGTAATGAACTTATATATAAAAAATACCTACTAGGTTTAGGTCTTCCCTTATGAGTGGGAAGTCTCCATCTATATATGGGTCGTTTATGCCTGGGCCTGGGCCTGGGCCTAGCACGATCGACCCAACCAAGTCTTATGGAAAAGGTTACAAAATAAAATAAGTTATTATTGCATACAACACCAATATATTCATATAAATCATTTTCTATAATTATTTATATTAGTTAAGTTTACGATTGAATAATGAGAGCAATCATATTGTGACTAGTATTAATATTGTCAATATGATGCTTGGTAAGAATTTTAAGTTGAAGAAAGATTCACTTTTTTTAAAATTTTGAGAAAATTGTTTTAAGAAATACCTTCTTCATTGTTTAAGTGTCCATATATTACTAAATCAAAGTCTGAAAACGTTAAGAGTTCTACGACAGAAAAGCTAACGGTGTCACTGTTAATGAAATCTTATTGCTATTATAAAAGATATTGAAATTAGTTTTTTATTCAATTTTCTGTCAATTATATGATTTCGCATAGAATTTATATGCCCCGAGTCTTGACTACGTGTGGTGTTATTGTTGAATTTATTTATTTTTTTTGCAGATAGAAGTATTGTATATAAAAACAATTGACCAACTGGTAATTATATCTAAAAATATTACAAAATTAATTAGTTTATGAGAAAAACTAATAATTTTCATAAAAGCTACATATGGGTTTGGGATTACTATTACAATCATTTTACTGTTTCAAAAGTAGGTTCGTACCAAACAAAAGTTTTTAGAATGCATGGTTAATTTTTCAAAACTATGGTTTCGGAAAAGGATTCATCTTATATTTTCGTGTTGTTTTTTCAGATTGGTAGTTTGAGAAAATTTGCTTTTAAACTAATTAAATTATAACATCATTTCTTTACTTTGTCTTAATTTACAACTTGCTTTATGATTATTATCCATTTCTTTATTATAGACTACTAATGTAAACTACCGACAATATCTTTCATAATGTTTTGTTTTCACTTTTCAGTATTACAGTTTCGTCGTGTCATTAACTTTGTTACATGATCTTATTACATTTTCTCAGATGGATCGTGCGATCTTGCGAGAATTAACTTTGTACTATATCTTTCTTAAAAATGTTTACAAGAGATTTGTAGAGGTGAAAAATAAAATATCCGACTTATCTGGTCAAAGCAAAGCCCTTTTGAAAAATAAAATATCCGACTTATCTGGTCAAAGCAAAGCCCTTTTGTTGTCGCGCATGCCATTACTAAAAGTTTACTCCCTTAAAATATTGTAGCCACAAATTTATGTCTTGTGAAAGAAAAGTTGGGTGCGGCGCGTTGTCGGTCATTTGCTTCCTCTTTCCTACTTGACACTGGAGGTGTTCTCCTTCGGTTTCCAATCACTCAACTAAATTTAGGTGTGAGGATCCTGTAGCTTTAATTTCCAATCACTCAAATTAAGAGTGTGTTTGGTTTATTTAGGATAATGATAATATAAATTATAATAAATACAGTAAATAATAGAAATATATATGACTTTCATTCTTCATTATATTGGGAATAAAAATTATTATTTTAAAAATGATATAAAAATACTATTTATTCAATCATGATATATTACTAACTAGTCTTTTTTCATTCCTTACTTTTTTCCTTCTTCTCTTACCAAATAACTAAGAGCTCCCCAAGTAACAAAGGTAAATTTAATTGAAGGAACAAAGCGAGGGCCGAGTGCATGTATTTTGGTTCTATATGTAATCACAACAATTGCGTCATGATAATATAAAACTTGATATCAAACCTATTTGCTTGCTAAGTCGTCGCCTGCGATTAAATTATCAAGTCCAAACTCGACCAACTGTTGCCTTCTTCTTCCTTTTTTTTACCCTTATTTCTTTTGGTTTCTACAAGGAGTTGTGCTATCTCCGTATCTACAGTACTGCCTATATTCCTCTCCTCAGTGTATGCGTTTGAACTCTATATGTTTTAATAAAAAGTTAACATAACCTCCACTTTTAACATTACCTAATACTAATACTAGTTAAGGTTAGTTTGAGCATATTCAATATCTCCATGTAGCCAAAACTGAGTGGAAATATCAGACGGATATATTCCACCTACATTTCTATTCATTTAGTTTAATTTGGTGTAATAAAGTCAATTTTTAGGCAATTATTCGTTCACTCCTTTCTAAATATTTTTAGACTTTCTAGATAAAATGGTGCTGGTATCTAGGTTCTGATCACGACTTAGATCAAATGTACACGTCAATATAATATGTTATTAACAATTGAAATTAATTAAGATAAATAATTTAGTTTCCTCCCCATAAGTTTGCCTTCTGCGTTTTCCTTCTCTTTTTCTATCATTATATCCTTAACTTCCATAAAGTTTGGGTTTGCTATGACAACGAACATGGCCCTGAATTCCTATTTATCATCTTATTTAATTTTCTTTTGGTTTCTTTTAATAATTAATTGATTGTGATCAGGATAACATTCACTAAAACAGAGAAGGGTACTGGCGACAAAATATAACGTTGCTGAAAGAAACAAAATTGTCGCAAAAAGTATTTAGCGAAGAAAAATTCGTCAAACAAATAGTTGCAAAAGCCTGGTAGCAAAGAATTATTTGCGACGTTTTAAAGAAATAGTGGCCTAAAAGATTTTGCTACAATCATTACTTCATTGCTAATAAGAATATGCGGCAAGAGGAGAAATAGTCGTAGATCACTTATTGCCACGTTTAATTTTGATAGGTAAAGGTAATTAGCTTCATTAATTTAGGTGCAAATAATAACATTTACTAATGATTTGTTTTCGTATCAGAAGATGTTTAGCTACGAAAGTTAAAGCGTAGCTAAATGCTAATAGAGATGTTTTGGAAAGCGTACGTAAAAACAATTCATGACGATTTTATATCTGCTAAAAACTTTTAGTGAAGAATATTTTTTTAATTTACCTTCCCTATTACCAATTTGATATTTAATTGTAATTATTAACAACATTTTTAATTCATGTTATTGCTTTTAATATGGTTTGAATTATAATTTAGTCGCATTTTGTAATTATTGTTGGTGACATAATAAATTAAAATAAAATAAAATTTTCATAATTAAAAATGAAGTGCACTTTATACTAAAACATTTAAATATTAATTACAAAACCTAAGAAAAAATTTATCAACAAACTAAGACTCGTTATCGTCACTATTACTGACATATTATGACCCAAGTATTTGTTTGACCATCTTTGTTAGCTTGGGCAACTCCATTTTAGTACGATTTAGTTTTTGTTCACTACATTGTAATTTTTCTTGAGTACCATCTAACTTTTCTTTATTATATTGTAACGGAGCCTTAAGCGATCTGTTCTCCTCTGAAACGTCATTATATATGCTGCTCGTGATGCTGATGAACCAATTGGCTTATGGTCATACCCAAGACTTTTAATATACCCTGATCTTGTACCAAAGACATTGTTGCAAATGTCATCCACATCGGGCTTATTCCTATCAGACAATGTTCTCTACAGTAACTCCTGCATCTTGTCTTATAATTTAAAACACAAAATTGAGAAGTAATTCAAATATTATGACTTAGTATTACATAAATAAATAAACTCTAAAATTAAAATTTTTGTACTGATATAATTATTTTGTACCTTTTCAGACGTCCAATCTTCACCTTCCTTGTAGTGCATTAGCTTGTAAAGTGTGATATGTTTATGCAGTTGAGTCTGGCTCTGTTGTATGAATATAAAAAACTGGAACACAATAGATTATATTGTATTAACTAATAGAATAATAACTTGTAAACATTACATATACAAATTATTGTCGTATAACAACAAATGATTTGGAGCCAATGTTGTGAGGAGTTTTCATTTTTGCTCTATTAACCTTGCCTAGTATGTTGAAGGCATGACAATTCATTCCTAACGACTCCCAACTCACTGGATAATTTTGCTGATTAGATCTTATTAGCAGGACCAAGTTGCGTGGGGTCAATATGTACAGACAACTTATTGTTCATTGCAACATTCATGCGTTGCAACTTAGATCTTTTAGTGATACCTCTACCTTTTTTTATGCCAGTATTGGAACCTTAAAACAAAAGAATAATGATAAGAAAAGCATATTAAAATTGTAAATATATATTTGAGCATAATTGTAAATATAGGTGGTTAAGAATAGCATACCTGAAGATCCCTCAACACTAGTTAAGGTACATATAGGTTATTGCTGATTGCCTTCATCGATAGGGTCAGATTGATTTGGTTGCTGGTGGGGAGGAATATCTTTGGTAGTTGCCACTCTTTTTCCCTTGTTTCTTCCAGGTCCTATTATACATAATATCTATAAATGAAAATATCAACATAACGCATTATCTTTACTCAAACATCAACATTTCACATGAATATAAGCCAGACAAAAATAAAAACTAAACATTCAACATAAACATAAATCAAACACCAACATTCCGCCTAAACATAAGAAACTTGATTGATTGGAGAAACTGACAGAAAGATTGTTTCTCCCTTTTTAACATGTTGTAATATGTAGAGGGAATAATGTATGACCCATCATCCCTTTTTTTCAAATGCAAGTCTTTTCTAATATTCATATCTTCAAAGTCAAGTCTGGCCTTAATTGTGTCTTTTGATTTCCCATTAATTCCCATCATAGTTCCTAAAATATTCTCACAAATATTTTTCTTAATATGCATCATATCAAGATTATGCCTCAATAGTAATTCCTTCCAATATGCCAAATTGAAAAATATGTTTTTTTGCCCAATTAAGTTTAACATCATTTCTCTTTCACTTTCTATTACTTGGGTGTTTCCTAGATGTAATGTCACCTAAATGTGGTAGCTGATAAACAATATCATCACCAGATAACTTCAACAAAACTTCACCCAATTTTGCTTTGCCATTAAACAATTTACTTCTTCACCATCTATACCCATGTTCTAAATAACGACGATGGCCCGTATAACATATTTTACTTCATAGCATCATTGAATAAGTTTGATGATTACGCATAAGACAAACCATATATCCTTTAGTGCTCTACTTAGACAAATTCCCATAAGTTGGGAAATCATTTATAGTCCACAAACAATGGCACGCATTTTAAATGTTTCACTTTAAACAACATCAAAAGTTTGTATTCCAAATTCCTATAGATCATTTAAGTCATCAATTAATGGTTGTATGTAGACATTGATATCCTTACCAGGAGCAGTAGAACATGGAATAAGCAAAGATAATAACATAAAAGTCTCTTTCATACACTTCCATAGAGGTAAATTGTATAGAACTAGAATTACCGACCATATGCTATATGAAGTGCTCGTAGTAATGAAAGGCTTAAATCCATTTGAGGCCAATCTAAGTCGAACATTATGACAATCTTATGTAAACCATGGAAACTTTCTATCAAATTGTTTCCATGCCATTGAGTTTGTTGGAAGATGCATAATGTTATCATCAATGTGTTTCTCTTTATGCCACCTTATATCCATTGTCCACTTGCCACCTTAATGTACCACAAATCGGACACTCCTGAGCATCTTTACTTGCCTTCCAAAATAGAACACAATAATACTTACATGCGTAAATCAAAATATATCCTAATCCAAGGACCCTTAATAATTTCTTTACATCATAGTAAGATTTCGACAATTTGTGTCCAAAAGGTAACACATCATTAAGTAAGTCAATTAACATGTCAAAGGACTTGTTACCCTATTTATTGTAGACCTTCAAATGCAACAACTTGATAATAAAAGATAGTTGTGAGAAATTTGAGCATCCTGGATATAATTCTTCTTAAGCAACTTTTAATAACTTCCTAAATTTATCTTCATTTATGCTTCTATTTATGTTAGGCATACCTGTTTCATTCATAGTCTCCATATAATTCCCATAATCGTCTAACATCTCGTTAATCCCATCATCACCATCATCATTAACATCATAATCATCTACATCATTATTGTTATTATCATCATAACTTGTACCACCACTTCTACTACAACTTACTTCCTTAAATTTAATATGATAAAGCCATGGAATATAGAATCTATCTATGCCTTGGATTAGCAAATGATTATATACTACATCTTGACTTTCAAAGTCGACATTTAAGCAATCAATGCAAGGACAATGAATATGACATTTATAGCCCATTTGATGTTGTAAAAATTGCATAAAACTCTTAACTCTTTTTACGTATTCAGTGGACGATGAGACATCCATCTTTATCTGTGTAGCTATATAATTAAAGAAAATATTTAAATTATTTAATGCATTTCTTGTTCAAAATTACATAACAATAAAAGTTACTATTAATTAAGGAACGTGATGATGTTTATACCTATGAATCGAGAAAGGGACTTCTCGTTGTGGCTCCTAAACTTGTGGAATTTTTCACTTATAAGCCTCATCAGAGCTGCACTGCCGATTTCCAGCCTATGTACCATCTTATGTTTCTAAGAATATTGCATGTCAATACATAAAACTAACACATCATTTAAATTAACATAAAACTAGAACACTTCCAGCTTGAAGTTTATAAAAACAAAGTTCTTAAGAATATAAACACTATGGTATGTGACATTGTTTATAACTATGAATCAAGAAAGGGACTTTTCGTTATGGCTCCTAAGCTCGTGGAAATTTTCACCTGTAAGCCTCATCGAAGTTGCATCACCAATTTCCAACCTATATATCATCCTTTGTTTCTAAGAATATTACATAACTATACACAAAACCAACACATCATTTGCATTAACATAAAACCAAAACACATCCTGCTTGAAGTTTATATAAGCAAAGTTCATAAGAAAAGAAACACTATCGAGAAAGGGACTTCTTACTGTGGCTCCTAAGCTCATGAAAATTTTCACCTATAAGCCTCATTGGAGCTACATCATCAATTTCTAGCCTGTATACCATCTTAAAAGTTTATTATACCTCAATGTTTCAAAAAATACCCATATTAAATGCAATCTTTGTTCAATTGTTACATTATAATAAAAGCTACTACTAATTATAACTTTATGTTAAATCAAACCTTTATGTTATGATTAATGATACTCAGAATATCACAAAAATTTTCTCATAAATACTCTAATTAGTAAGGTAAAAAATATTGTTAATGGGTTGAATGACTTATTTGGATCGACGGACAACTATAAACTCTAAAGAAGGAGGATGTCGGACGATTATAGATGTTGTTCAACACAAAACAAAGCCTAAAATTAAGGGAATTTCATATTTAATATAATACATTTGTTCTTTATCTTTTTAGTTTTTAAAAGAAATTATTATTAGCTGTAAATATAGTTGCAAATTACAATATAGTTCATCTTATAAAGTATGTAACTAAAACTTTATCCAATCTTAAGCAAATACAATTTCAAACTTAAGTTATGCTCTTTGATTATTATGTACAAGAAGGGACATCATCAAAATAAATTATAATATAGGAGATAGGTCATATGATTTCTTTTATAGACTTTCCTTGAGTGGTACCAACCATTGATAAGATGGATTACTCAACTATCACAAATTATTGAGGATGTTAGGTTATATGAGGCTCCATAAGGGAAGCAACCATTCAATGCTTCTTTATACTTTACCAACCTTATAACACATCATATAATGAATCCATTTACTCTAAAAATCAAGTGTATTTCTGACAAACCTCAGTTTAATGAACAATATATAAGGAAAATGTTCTTGAAGGCCCTTAGGCACTTTTTTAAAGACCTAAATCACTTTCCTAAATGTGTATTGTTAGTTATCTCTACATCCAATGATACTTACTTAGGAGAATTCATTCCTAGAAACCTCAAATATTAGGATTTGACATTTTAGACAATCATATAAATTTGTCCTAGATATAATTGGACCATCTTAGACCCAAACCTCCATTTGATATTCTTATTAAATATTTTTTGTTTGAAAAAAATTAGAGACATGGAAATGAAAACCGAGTGTTGTGTGTGATAACTTTAGGGAGGTATATGCTTCCTGCAATCACACACAGATTCCTTCTTTTCTCCTTCCCTCCCTACTTATTCATGTCCAAGTCCGTTACATGCTTGTTCCACTCAATCCTCTTCCTTTTCTCCCTCAATTTTGTTGTATTCAGATTCAATTATTTGGTGTTTTGATTTTATACAACCACACATAGTCTACCTGTCTATTTATGGAGGCCATACAGAGATGAGTAGAGCATAGAAAATTAAAAAAGTAAAGAAGAAGAAAAGAGGGAAATGTTCATTGAAGTGAATCACACATTAATACAAGACTTATTATACGATATATGAATGCACAAGAAGGGGGGGTTGAATTGTGTATTCCCCTTTTTGAAAACTCTTCAAAAATGTTTTTGTTAAAAGAGAACTTGTTCTTTTCACAAGAACTACTGAAATTCAAAGTTGATCGTATTCTTCAAAAACTTGTTCAAAAACTTAGTAAAATCGAAACTTTGAACAATAAGAGAGATGAAGGTAGAGAGAAGTTGACACAGTAATTTTTATACCGGTTCACCCCAAACCGTGGACTACGTCTAGTCCTCAGATGTCTTTCTGAGATTTCACTACTTCTCAAATGTTACAAGTATTCTTTTACTCCGAGCCTTCTGTCTGTTTTTCAACTTCCGTCTGTTTTTCAGCTTCCATCTGTATTTTAACTTTCGTCTGCTTTTCTTCTTTCGTCTGCTTTTGCTTTAGATTATTTGTTCTTCATCAAAATCATATATGTAAAGTCATTTTGACTTAACAATAAGTTTCTTTCCTATCCCATTGACTCTACTAGTTAGGTTAGTCACATTATTCCTTTCCTGAAAAAATTCTCATTCCTTTCCAACTATATTGTCGTAATTATATATCCTAGGGTGATCTTTAAGATTATCCAATCCCTTATTGTCCAATTCCTGCAACACAAATCCAATAATTTTTTTGCACTTGATGAAATCCAATACTGGATTGTAGAGCTTCATAGTCATTCTCCATGCCATACTAGAATAGGTGTAGGTGAAATAAAGGTGCTCTATAGTCCCTTTTTTATTGTTGTAGAGAATACATTGTTCAGGTATGTTCATATACCTTTTCAACATGTTTTTGATATTGAGTCTTCCCATGATTAATAGCCATAAGCATATTGTAACTCTAGGGCATATATATAAGTTTACTAATTAGGTACTTAATGCCATTGATAGTGTCTTATTCTTCCAGTTTTCAAGTTTATTTTGTATTCTCTCTAGTAGGAGCTTAAAGTCAGATAGGATTGGCCTTTTAGTAGTGATAGGGATGCTCATATATAAACTTGGGAGTTTGCCCAATTTTAGACCCATAAGGGTAGCTAGTATGTTTATATAAGGTTTTACTCCCCTTATAATGAGTAGTTGGATTTTGTCTCAATTTAGGTTTAATCTTGAAGTATCCTTGAATGTTTGTAAAGCCCTTGTGAAGATAGAAATTTAAGTATGATCTTTCTTGCTAAACTGTATGAGATCACCTAAAAAGGAAAAGGAAGTGATCATCTAAGCCTTATATTTAGAATAAAATCTAAAACCCCCATTCTTAATTTTCTATTTAATTGTTCTTACTAGAAATCTATTACTGGTGTAAAGAGATAATGAACAATGAGTCCCCGGTTTTAAACCCTAGGACCTTTTATTAGTTTGGTAAGTTCTCAATTGATTAAGATTCTATAAGAGACTATAGTAACACACTTTGTAATCCTTTTTGTAAAGATGTCAAGGAGATCTAGAGCCTTTAAAGAGTTTAAAATGAGTTGCCAATATATGGACTCAATTGCCTTTTGAAAATCAACCTTAGTAGGATAGTCGGTGCTTGTTCTCTTCCTGCCATACCCTTTAAACAATTCTTGCACTAATAATCATATCAACCCATTAGACTTATTGTTAAGGTTGACTAATTTTTCTTCTTATGTTAGCCCATTAGGCTTATCTTAAATTTTAATTAAAATTTTCATGTCTTATTAGTTTATTGGACTGAGTGCTAGTGTCCATTTTTTTAATCATATCAATATGTTGGATTCAATGTCTCATTTTAACATTAAATATACTATTATTTTTAACATTAAATATACTATTATTTTTAACATAAATAATAATGTGTAAAATAATAAAATAATAAGATTTTTTATAGTTTACTTATTAAATAAAATCAATCAAACAAAATAGAAAACAAAAATAAAATAATAACTTTATTTCTTATTTCTTAACATTATTATATAGTAAATAAAAATTCATCAAAAGAATTTAGTTTATTACTTTGTTAAGATAATAAATATATTAATAATTATTAATAAAATAAATTAATAAATTCCTATATTTCACATATAAAGATGTCAATAGGTTGGACCGAGCAACCTATATATATATATTTTAAAAAGTTAAAAAACGATGTCGTATATGAAATTCTAACCAGGCCACAAGATTTCCTAATCTTAGGTCAAGCTTGGTCCATAACTTAGTCAACTCAAGCTGAAATAGAGTTAAGTTGGATCAAACCGGGTTAAAATTGACATTCCTATTTATGTATCATCTGGGTTCTAATAAATTTGTTATGGTTAGAACTTGTTTACGAGAAACTTGATAAGAAGAAATGATAATTAAATGATTTTTTTATAAACTAAAACTTAACGAAGGGTATCTATATTTTATATCTTATATCCAATATTTAATTTTCTTTTAAACTAAAAATTGAGAAATATTTATCGATATCCTTGGAAAGAATCACTTGGATAAATTTATAAAAAATTAAATGAAATTATAGATATGAATTCTATTAGATAAAGTTATTAAAAATATAAATTTAATTTTTAAAAATAAAATAAAATAAAATAAATTATTTTTAATTTTATTAATAATTAATATACAATACCTAAATATGTATTTAGTTTACGATAAATTATGAGAAAAATAAAAATAAAAAAATTATTTTTATATTTTTATGAATTACGAAAATTATAAAAAATTAACAAGAAAATTTTAAAAATTATTTGAAAAATAGAAAAAAAACCAAAAACCAGGAGAAAAAAACTGCCCTAAAACATTGAAAGGAAGGAACAAAAGAAACTTGTTAACGGGGTGTTTGGAAAGCAAGGAATTGAATTCAATTGTGTAACAATTGAATTCAATTCACTTGTTTGGAACACTCTTTTTAGCATGAATTCAACCCATGTGTGAGTTGAAACTCATCTGTCTATGTAAATTGAATTCATGCCACAAAATATGTGAATTGAAATCTCAGAGCAGTTGGTTTCGTTTTAACGTTAGAAACCCAAAAATACCCACAATTTCTCAACCCTATTCTCGTCTTCTCCCAGCAGCAGCCAACCCTCTTCTCCTCTTCTCCGACGCACCAGCAGGGCAGACCGCCATCTCCGACACACCAGCAGACGATCGCCTTCTCCGATGCACCAACAGAGCAGACCAGACGACGCACCAGCAGCCTCCCTTTCGTCCACACAACGCAGCAACACCCGGTAATTCAACTCCAAATCAACAGCCAAAGCACCCAAGCAGTAGAAATATAAATATATATATATAAATAACAAATAACAATATTAGCAATAATAATAATAATAATAATAATAATAATAATAATATAAATAACAATAATAATAATAAGGTTAATAATAATAATCATCATACTAATATAAATAACAATAATAATAATAATAAGGTTAATAATAATAATAATAACAATAATAAAGAAATTAATTTTGTTTAATAATAATAATAATAAATAAATAAATTATAAACAACAAATAATAATAATAATAACAACTAATAATAATATAAATATATATATATATAACAAATAACAATAATAACAATAATAATAATAATAAGTGTGAATGTTTATTAGTTAATATTATTTTTTAGTAAGGGGTAAATGTGTCATATAAAATAATTGAATTCAATTCTAATTTTATTGGATTTGTTCCAAACAATGTAATTGAATTCAATTCTAATATTTCTGGATTTGTTCCAAACAGTGTAAATTGAATTCAATTCTATTTTCATTAATGTAATTGAATCTAATTCGTTCATGAATTCAATTCACTGTATTTTAAACACCCCCTTAGTCAAGCAATATCTTGAATGGGAAAAGCCACTTGTTGGATCAGTCTCTGATTTGCTTCATAGAATGAACAGGCATACACACGTTCTCAGCTTTAATCTTGACCCTGTTCCACCTGAAAATGACTGCCAATAGCCAGCTAACATTCAAAATTGTTAAATTTCTTTCTAATCCAATGCAAAGCAAGTAAAGATTACAACTTTGTACGTGCTTCCTTGTCCCTAGTTAGAATTTTATAAGATGAATTAATATGTACAATAAAGAACAAGCATAAGAAAGATACAAGGTATGCAAGGACTTGTAGAAAACGCAAATTGAACGGACTTTGAATTTGGATTCTGATAAAATAGATAAGCTTTCAATCAAAGCATGAGCAGCGACCAGTAGCAAATGGGTTTAATAGGCCTTACCATTTCACGTTCAGTTTTCATTGTCAATCGTCCCTCTCTCTCCCTTGTGTACTCTTCAAACGTCAAACCTATTTTGCCTTTACATCTCTCCTCTCCCTTTCTCTCGCCTCCTCCCTACACCAGTTAATTCTCTCTCTCTCTCTAGTTATTCATAGATGCACTCTATGTTGAAGCAATTGATGGTGTGAATTCTAAAAGATTGGAGCTTTATGTGAAAATTTACAACTTTATGATGCTTATATACATGGGTTGTAACTAGATTGTCTATTCACTGTTTGGTTGTTGCAGGGAGAGGGAACTTAGTGCTGCGAGTCGGAAATCTCGATTATAAGTACGAGAACGAGTTGATGGAACCAAGCAAAGAGTTGCCCGAATCAAATCGGAACGTTTATCCTCTGATTGAACCGTATGATACTGGTTTTTTGAGGGTTTCGGATATTCATGCCATACATTACGAACAGTCTGGAAATCCCAGTGGGCATGTGAGTTGCAATGGTTGAAGTTTTTATTTTGAATTGAAATGATTTGACTTGATACCGTAAACCTGTAAAGTTAGGATGCCAGTGGAGGGGCAGTTGGGGTGGTGGGGTTGTTACCATGTGAACCTTGAATTGCTACTTTCCTTTGATACTCTTATTTGTACCACATGACTGTCGTCTTGATGCAAGAATTAAGCGGAGGACCTTTAAGCTTTTACCACCAAACAGAATTTGTGTACTAATTAGATTCCTGATGATATCCTTGAACCTTGAGTTGCTAATTTGATACTCTTGTTTGTACCACTTGACTGTAGTCTTGATGCAAGAATTAAGTGGAGGAGCTTTAAGCTTTGACCACCAAACAAAATATGTGTACTAATTAGATTCCTGTGATGATATCCTTCGTAGTTTCCTTAAGTGTTTATATCGATTCTAGAGCTACTTGCAAGTGGTAAAGTCTGTTTAGAGTTGTAGATTGAAGGGCATTTCCACTTTTATTTTTAACGCATGCCCCCTGAGTCTGCCAGCACTTCTGATGCTGATGAAATGAGTTTGACTCAATTCTTTTACATAACTTCTCTTGAAAAACATGTCGTTCCTGGACCTTGTTCATGTTCTTTGATGTCTGTGATGTTGTTGGAGACTCACTAGAAGTTACCTTGTTAGATTAAAAACCATGGCATATGGTGTCCGCACATGAATAAGTGTCTTGGAATGGCTGAATCTGGATTTTCATAAGATAACTTCTGATGAGACTGATGTCCTGGTATTTGTAGAAGGTGATTTGGGATTGATGAATTTCCGGCAATGGTTTGATTGTGCTTAATATCTCTACTTCTGTCCGCGGATCCTTCTTTCTGATGATGCATATTTCAGTCATATCTTGTATCTATTCAATTGTTGTGTCCTGTACAATAGTAATAGCCGAATGGCAAATTAATAAGTGACATCTTTTCTGTGCGGTTGTAATGAATATGATCCTCTGCAGCCAGTAGTCTTTCTCCATGGAGGCCCAGGGGGAGGAACAACACCTAGTAATCGAAGGTTTTTTGATCCTGACTTTTACAGAATCATTCTATTTGATCAGGTTACTATGGCCATCCAGCTACTCCTTGTGAGGATGTCATCATCATTTTTATTGATCCTACTTAACCTTGTTGTTTTGTGGGCTTTCCTAGCGAGGTGCAGGAAAGAGTACACCTCATGCTTGCTTGGAGGAAAACACCACATGGGACCTTATCAATGACATTGAAAAACTAAGAGAACACTTGGGAATTCCAGAATGGCAGGTCAAATTTCTCTATGATTCTTGAACTGTAAATAAAAGATGATAACTTCTGCGGTGCTGGAAGTCTTTACAGGCATTCAGCTTGGATGCATTTGGAATGTTAATCTTATTTTATGTTTTTTTCCCTACATTTTGCAGGTATTTGGTGGGTCATGGGGAAGTACATTGGCCCTTGTATACAGCCAATCTCATCCTGAAAAGGTATCCGGTTCTTCAGTTGTTGTTTCTTTGTTTGAAGTTCAATTGATTCATTAATAACATCATATATGGGTGCTATTCATTTGATCTCCTGTAAGGTCACTGGTTTGGTCCTCAGAGGGATCTTTTTATTGCGGAAGAAAGAGATTGATTGGTTTTATGAGGGTGGTGCTGCTGCTATATTCCCCGATGGTATGCTGGATACTGTTGCTTAGATGATCTAGTGGATAATGAAAAACATATGTTAATACCTAGCTATTGCATTGTTGACTATGTGTTGCAATTAATACAAATCAGTAGTGGCAGGTAGATGTCAAGTTTTGGATATTTCATTTAGCAAAAATGTTTAAGTAAATCCTTTCTGTACGTGAAAAAAAACTTCGGCACAATATTCATGAGTTCACGCAGTATTCCATCTTCTTGTCATTTTTTAAGTTAGAAGATTTTGCATATTACCACCTAAGGTGTACTGGTTTGTGTTTATACCTCCAATCCTACTATGCCGTGCTCCCTTTTAGTATGTGGAATGGAATGTATTTTAATTTATTTTATTTTAACAATCAGTTATAAGCACTTTGAGGCAGAAATTTTTTTCTTCTTAACTCATTCGACTTGATAGCTTCATATTGCAAATACCCTATCAAACTATTTTATTTCTTGATTCATTTTTTGGATGACAGCTTGGGAGCCATTTAGAGATCTCATCCCTGAAGCTGAAAGAGATTGTTTCATTGAAGCTTACAGGAAGAGGCTGAACTCTGACAATATGGAAACACAAGTAAGGGTTAGATGCTTCTTTTTAAGTTGTGTTGGTTGCAGCATTTTTGTACTTTGTATCTGATTTGGATCTTAAATATTTCCAAACTTGCTGAGCCACATTCATGTTGCTTCAAGTTGTAATTAAAGTGAGCCCTTATAGAGTGCATTATATTTTCTTAGTATCAAGCAGCAAGAGCATGGACCAAATGGGAAATGATGACTGCTCATCTTCTTCCAAATGAAGAGAACATCAAAAGAGGGGATGATGATAATTTCTCACTGGTAAGGCAATTCAGTGCCTACTGTTATGGGCTTTAGATTGTTCACATTGAAAGAGAACCTTGATGTATTTCTCTTTGAATAACCTTATGAAAAGAAGACAAGCATCTGTGCCTTTATAATTTTAGAGGGTTGGGTACCATGCTAACCTTCTGAATGCAAGGATGCAAATAGAAATGGATCAGTCTTGCCTACTATTTCCTGTAGCTTGCATTTTTACCATTAGAATGAACTGAAAAGAACAATGAAGAGTGTGGTAATAGAAAATTGTTGCTTGAATGTGGACAATATAATTCATAAGTTACAATCTATGTACCATTTTCAGTTCTTGTTTTGCTAAATACTTTTACCTGAATTATACTCATTGTCAGCCCCTATGACAGTCTAATGATAATAGGATATCATAATTCATTTCTGACTGCTTCGTTGTGGATATTAATGATTTAAACTCCAATTATGAGCATGTTGCTTTTCTCCCATTCAGGCTTTTGCGAGGATTGAAAATCATTACTTCGTGAACAAGGGATTTTTTCCTTCAGATTCATTCCTTTTAGATAATGTTGATAAGATAAGGCATATCAACACCACAATTGTACAGGTATATGTTGTTTATCAACATGTTGTCATTCTGCTCGTTTGGCTCCTATTCAAGTGACATTGTAAGACACATGCATTAGCTGTTTTCCTGAGCTAAAAAATAGTCAATGGACAGTCAAGGCGTCTACTTTTATCAAAATGTTGTCCATTTCATGTGCTGAATGGTTGCACTTTTCCCAGCCCATCATTATTTTTCTCTTGGTTGTGGTGTATAATGCATGTAATCATTATTTTCCAGTTTCATGCATTGCTTACAAATATTCATCCATTCACATTCTTGTTTCATCAAATTTTGCAATTTCACCACATTGTTTACGTAGCAGCTAAATCTTTGGACATGTAGTATGTGCTGCTATGAATATTGGCATTCGATTAACCAGTATTTTATTTGACAAGAGGTTCTGGTTGAAGATTCATTGGCACTTAATTTTTCCTGACATCTGAATGGTATTTCAGGGAAGATATGACATGTGCTGTCCAATGATGTCTGCTTGGGATCTCCATAAAATATGGCCAGAGGCCGAATTAAAGGTAAGAGGAACTTATTTAAGCCGTTACAGGAGAAACTACTGCTTCGGTGGTAAGGTCAATCCCCTAATATGAGAATTTATCAAAAAGAGTTTGGAGATGAGTTTAAACTCACAAGATTGTCTCCATGTGCAGATGTCAAATTTTATTTTATGAGATATTATGTGCCTGTGTATGCATATTTCTGTTAATTTGTTTCTCTTGGTTATTCTGTTTATATGGTAAAATTGATAAGCAGTCACCATAATTTATGGGCACTGAAGTGAAATAAAAGTCATTGAAAACTTGAAATTTTGGAAGAAGACGCCACCATCAATTGTTATATTCTATGGATGTGTCTGATGTGTATTTGTTTATCTGAGTTTCGTGGTTTGCAAGTATTGAATACAGGAGTATACATTGTGCATTTTCCTTACATTTTTTTAAATCTTAGTTGCACAATTTACCAAAGAGAGTGCTCTTTGGGCAGGTTGTGCCAGATGCAGGACATTCTGCTAATGAACCAGGAATAGCCGCAGAACTTGTGGTTGCAAATGAAAAGCTGAAAAGCATTATCAAAAACATATCCTGAAAGGATAAGAGGCATCTAGCTGTGAGATTTAGAATCAATCCCAAAAATGGGACACTGAATAATTTGTTCCGCCTTCCATACTGAATTTGCTTGTAAGCTTCTGAAAGGTGATGAAGAATAGAAGAACGGAAATGTTGAACCAGCTCCCTGCTTTATTATTATTATTTTAAATCTCTTCTAGTGATGAATGGAAAAGTGAGTTGGTTGGTCAAGCGTACTCTTGCATCCATATGTCTACAAACCAATGAGGTAATATTGTTGGGGCTGCCCAGAAACAGCCAGATAGGGTGTGTTCTTCATCTAACTGTTCTGCTGTTTCTCATAGTCTTATTTCTCCATATCTTGAGTGGCAAGGAATCAAATTCCAAATTAACATGACTTTGATAAAGTGAATTTGGAAAAGTTCAAAACCAAACCATGATAAAGCTACATTTGGAAACCACCTGCTACAATTTAAAGGATATTTTACAAATCTTCACCTGAGTAATTTTATATATGTTGGGTATGGATCATATACACATATAATTTTGGAGAGCTTTAAGAAGAACGAGGGTTTTTTTTTTTTTTGGTCTTTGACCAGGGTATCCACCGGCGGACTCAGTGATTAATCCCCTCGCTGATGAGAAAGCACCTTACAGGGTGGGACAGAATTTAAGGCTGCTCCATACCCAAAGTCAAGGATTGAACCCTTGACCTTTGGTTAAGGGTGGATGAGTCCC
>JAOSBK010000004.1:15613893-15624839 GCA_027568895.1 Erythroxylum shatona
AGCTTTGTTACAGTAAGATAGCTCTAGCTATTTGCACAATAAACTCTCAAGTAAGCTTTTGTAACTGTTGTTGCGTGGACGTTTATTCAAGTCATGTAACTTTTCAATCTTCGACTTCAACTCTTATTTATAGCCTTCGTCTTCAACTGCTTGTTGATTCTTGCTTCTTGAATCTTGAATCTTGTTTCTTGATTCTTGAAAGAAGCGGTTATTCAGTTGAGTTCTGTAACTAACTCAAACTGATTCTTTCGTAGTTTGCTTTCGTCTGCTTTTGCTTCCGTCTTCTTTTGCGTCTGCTTTTGCTTCCGTCTGCTTTTGCTTCCGTCTACTTTTGCTTCCATCTACTTTTGCTTTCGTCTGCTTTTGCTTCCGTCTGCTTTTGCTTCCGTCTGATTTTCAACTTCCGTCTATTTTTCAACATCCGTCTGCTTTTCAGCTTCCGTCTGTTTTTTTAATTTCGTCTGTTTTTCTACATCCGTCTTTTTTTCAGCTTCCGTCTGTTTTTCTACTTTCATCTGTTTTTCAACATCCGTCTGTTTTTCAGTTTCCGTCTGTTTTTCTACTTTCGTCTATTTTTCTACATCTTTCTGCTTTTCAGCTTCCATCTGTTTTTCTACTTTCGTCTGCTTTTCAGCTTCCGTCTGTTTTTCTACTTTTGTCTGCTTTTCAGCTTTCGTCTGTTTTTTTTTTTCGTCTGTTTTTCTATTTTCGTCTGTTTTTCAACATCCGTTTGCTTTTCAGCTTCCGTCTGTTTTTCTACTTTCGTCTGTTTTTTTACATCCGTCTGCTTTTCAGCTTCCGATTATTTGTTCTTCATCAAAATCATATATGTAAAGTCATTTTGACTTAACATTCATATACATTAATGTTTAATATATAACTTTACTGTGAGTAAAGCATAGAAAATTAAAAAAAAAATAAAGAAGAAGAAAAGAGGAAAATGTTCATATACATTAATGTTTAATATATAACTTTACTAACTCTCTTTTCTCACAAGGCAAACATCCCACATGGGTTTCATAATATCCACTGTGTGTATACAAAGAGAATGATAGCTCTGCATTTCACTTCTTTATTCACTTATTCATGCCCTACTTATATTAAAGTTAGACAAGAAATAAAACACAATCATTCAGGAATTTTTTCAAACACCTAATGTGCAACCACATATCAACCAAAATTAATAAAAACACTTCATTATTTTCCCTTTCTTTAGCCACAATACATTTCGACCATTATCATCAAAAAATAATGAAAACAGCTTAACATTTTGTATAAAAACAAACCCATGGTTATCGACATATGCATTCGGTGTTTATGTGAGACCTAAAAAAAGAAAGCAAAACCACTCACCAATTAAAGACAAAGCACAAGGAGATGATGGATGACAGAGAGAGGAGAAGAAAGTTTGTTCACCAATTATGGGGTATGAAAGATCAGTTTCGGCAATTTGGGCAATGTGGAGAGAGGAATGGACAAAAATGAAAAAAGAGGGGAGAAGAGAGGAGTGTTGTGCATCTGTGTTTAAATAGACTGGGACGATGTCGTTTTTAGTCAAACAAATGATGTTGTCTTAACTTTTTTTTGTCATCCGTTACATTTGGTGATGAATGTAAAATTCATCGCCAAATCCCAGATTTACCTACCAAATTAAATAAATGTTGCAAATTTTGCAGTATTTTACTACCAAACTAGATAAACGTTGCCACAACTAAACCTTTTTGATCAAATTTTTTTATTTTGTTAAAATGATTAATATGAAGTACTCATATTACAATCAAAATTGTTCACTAATATTTGTTTTATAGTTATATATGAAACTAGTCATCAACATCATGTTTGGAAATTATTAATATTTAATTTTGATTACCATTTACAAAAGAATATTGGAAAATTTGTCTCCTAGCTTTTATTTCTTATAAGTTAACTTAATACTATTTTCAAAGAATATTTTATTTTGCTAACATTATTAATAAGAAGTGAACATCCGTACAATCAAATTTATTCACTTAATGCAATATTTAGCAAATTATTTTGTAATAAAATTATAATATTGTTATAAATCAATGTGATTTTTCAATCATTATTATGGCAGTCATTAATGTATTGCAATAATAAATTTTTTCTCTATGTGTAATAATAATTATGTTACACAAAGGTGATAACGGATATGGCAATGTCTTAAACCTAGCATCAGTTTTTTTTGTTTCTAACAACATTGTAATATATTTTTCTGACAAAATGGAAAGCGACATCGTTTACCTTAACAAGAAATAACGTCCTTTTATGTTAGGTTTTTTTCACTACTTCAACAAAACTCTCTTCATTTTTGTGTTAATCATCAACCTTCTTCTGCATTCACAGTTCAATAACTATTGTCCCCTCTCTCGTGCTCATCTTTTGTGTTGTGGTCATCACCATCAAAGAACCATCTTTAACTATATTGGTGTTTTTTTTAAAATATTTTCAAACCCTCTATCTTGTGCTAAGTTTAATTTATACTTTTAGGTGTTTATTGTGAATTCTTAATTCTGCATTTGTTGTATGGGTTATGTTCGTGGTTATGTTTCGAAGATGATTTATTGTCTTCCTTTATTAGTTGTATATGGTTTGACTTCTTTTTACGACCTTTAACACTTCCCTCTGTAAAGCTTGCTAACTATTTGACGAAAGGTCTAAAAGAGTATTTTACTTTTTTCAATTGTATTAATAGTAATATAACCCAATATAGATAATACTATATTTTTGTACATCAAGAACATGGTCATTTTTAATCTAATTTAAATTAAAAAATATGATATGATACAAAGGATAAATAGATTAATGTTATTTTAATAAGGGTAGCATTTATCTCATTAGGTGGATTGAAGATGTATAAGTACTAAACTGTAGTACTTTAACTTATCGTTGAAATTGGAGTTGAACATATTGAATTTTATTCTAAATTCACATTTGTAGAATATAACTCTTAACATAATTAATCAAGGAATGTCCACATGCTGACTAGTTTCCAATGGTATAAATTGATTCCATTCGGAGGAATGTGGCAAAATTGTCCCTAGTGAAGAAAAAACAACACAGAACAAATCTCCTCTTTATGCACTAATAATCATTTACCATCCATAGCTGACCTTCTTCTTCAAAGTTTTTAGTATCATCTGAACTACATCACTTTCCTTATTATTTAGATCTCATTTCTTATTATGAAACTACTATATATATTCACATTTGATGGTATACTATATGTTGTGTTAAGCTTTCTTGAATCTTCAAGATAACATCTATGGCTATGGAGTCGGGGGTAATGTCACAACATTTCGTAAAGGATTAGAGAAATCAATTATTTTGAAAAATTCATCGATTGCAAAGACTTGGTTTGCTCATTCAGGTACGCAATTTGGGTTCATTAAATGGTTTCACTAAACTACCAATCTGGTTCTATACTGATTGTGTTTTAGGTGAAACGCATCATACTGGCAGTTCATCAGAAGAAGTTGTCTTTCATACTAAATCTAGGGACTCTTTAACTGTATCTTCTAGAAATTTAGCTATAGTGAAGAAGTTGTTGGGAGACGGTGTCAATAGCCCTACAACTAAGGGAAGATCTTCACTATTTCAATCGGTGCCTTCGAACACGTAAGGACCCTTCTTAGGAATCCAGAGATAGGGAACTCATTGGCCTTTACTGACTCTCATGTCACTTGGAATCTATAAAAATAATTATATCATTATCATTTATTTATGGAATCAACTAGACTCAGCTTTAAACTTTATTTATTGTTCTATCTGTAAGATTTTTCAAACAACCTCTCTACTAGTTAGAGGTAAGGCTGCATACTATTGTCGTTGTTATTATTGTTGTTCTATGTCTATAAGAATTGATAACCTTCTAATTAAAAGTTTGTAGTACTTACCATATATCATTATATTATATTGATAACATTTCCAAAATTTTTATAAATACTTATTTTACTGTTACTAAATACTAATGATTAATATTACTTTTTTACTTAAAATTATGATATTTTTAGTATTGTTAAGTTTTTTCGTTTCTAACGTATATTTATTTTCATATTTTAAATAACCTAATATCTATTTTTCAATAATATGTTTTAAACATCGAACACTACTTTACAACAAAACATATCTTAACTAGGATAGTTTATAAAAATGTCAATTGTAATTAACCTTAATTACGATTATTACTTATTATTAACAAACTATTTTCCAAATATCATTAATTCTAACATTATTATCACATATCAAATTTCATCAATATTGACATAAAAACTTTTTGAAAAATTCCTAAAACCACTTTTAGCGATGAAATATTAGACCGTCGCCATATCCTACCTCATTAGTGACTAATTAAGAAAAATAGTCGCAATATGTCCACCAATCCATGACGCTAAAGAAAATTTTAGCCAATTCACCGACGAAATACAATAATCGTCACCAATAGTGAACATTCCATGACATTCAAGCATTTATCATCACTCTGTATTATCATAGCTTGACCTTCTGCGACGATTCACACAAAACGTCAGTAACAAACATAAAATATATTTGATTATTAACATGAATATATATAGTTACACTTTTATTATTGATAATAATGAAAACAAAAATAGAAATAAATTTATTATATAATAATTATTTATTTAGCTAATAATAAAGTCATGTTATAAAAAGATGAGAATGTATGCTTCTCATAAGTTACAAAAATAAGAAGAAACAAGAAATGAACAAAAAGTTTTTACTGAATTTAAAAGGAAAACAAAAAAATACAAAAACAAAACTATAAGCAAAGGAACTCTCTATTTTCAATTTAATTATTTGGACTCTTATCATTTTGGTCATCCTAAAAGTAATAAAAATATTTGATTTGAAAAATTTGTGAATTGGGAACAGTTAAGAAGCTTTGAATTCATTTTTAAATAAGCATTTAAGCACCGAATAGAGTGAAACTGGAATTTCACATTAACAATGTCATTTAAAGTCTATTTGATTATACTTCTGTTTGCGCTTTTAGGTCTTATTTTCAAATTTTAAAAGAATTGGTTGACATTTTGATTTTTGTTTTAGTTTCTCCTTTTTATGAACTTATGAAAACTATAAAATGGTTTGGAATTGTTTTCAAGTTAAAAGTAATCTTATTTTATTATTATCTAGATAAATACTAATTTAATTACACAATACATTAATTAATCATTTTAATTATAATGAATATAATATAATATAATTTTTATTTTATTTTATAATTAATTTTAAAATCAAAATAAAAAGATTTTGAAAAATATAAATAAAAGTTAAGATATATTTAAATTTAAAACATCTTTAAATTACATAAATTTTTAATATTCAAAACTGTTTATTCATATAATGACTATCTAAATTTGGGTAATTAAATTAATTTAAAAAACATAGTTTAATAAATAAATATTAGTTTACATATAAATTTTATGAATTTATAAATATTTAATTATTTATTTTTAATAAATGTAAATTTATGATTAATATATATTAATTAATATTTTATTAGATATAAAATAAAAATAAATAAATAAATAATATATTTTATTTATATGTATTTATTTAGTATTTTGTTGTTATGAGTAATAAAACTGTAATTGCATCTGTATTAACAATAAAAATGTTTTCATTGATCAAAAATTATGAAACAAAAGTAAAAAATAATAACAGAAAAGTATAAGTAAAATTCCTTTCTACCTAGTCTTATTATCTATCAATTTATGCCTTACCTTCTACTCTAAAATTTGGTCTTCTTAGTTCATTCAAAATTCCATCCCTTAAGATATTAATAAATAGTTGAATGCAAATTAATGGATCCTCTACATAATGGTACAAATTTTAACTATTACAAGCCTTAAATAAAAAGGAAAAATTTTATTTTCATTTTGAAATAAAATAGTACCTACTTTTTTCATGTTCATATGGCTTGACTCAAATATGTGAGCAAATTGCTTGGATTGTAGACTTGATTAACCAATATGAGGAGCTTGCATTATCAAATCTATATTGATCAACCGAAATTTTAACCTTATAATACTTGAAGTTCCTCTTCAATAGTTTTCTCAAGCTTCTAGCTTTTGTAAATTAAAGAAAATTTGTGTTAATGAATGAGCTCTTAAAGGAGTTACAAACATGAGCATTACATTGTCAATTAGCAACTCAAATGAAAGCTATCCAGAACAAGTTTAGGGTATATATATTAACATTGTTTTTCTAGTACAAAATCAAGTTTAGATACCTACATTATAACAATTAAGGTTTCACATTATGTTCAAACCAATCCAATATAAAATGCCAAAAAGGCTTGAAAAATGATTATATCCTTCTTCATTGCACTTTATATTAGAGGCTGAATATCCTAAGACTTTTTTTTGGTGAGTATGAATCTTGATTATCTGTAAGACATTAAGTTCACAAGTTTAAAATATGCATTTGTAATTTACAAATGAACTTATCATCTTTACAACTCTAATTGAATTTAATTTTCAATGTATTTAAAAAATCTTGAGATATTTTGAAATTGTATTATATCTTTATACACTATAAGAAAATCATAAATTACAGACAAAAAATTACTAATGGAACAAATACCGTAGCTAATTAGAGATAGAAAATCAATATTCTTCGGTAACACTGTTGTGCAAAATTCCATTTTGTGATGGACAAAATTTTTGTTAGTAAGGGTGGAGGGAAAATATTATGACAAAATTTTTGATAGAATATATCGACGAAAAAGTCATACTCATCGGTAAATTAGGCGGGAACACTTGCTGTAATAAACTAGTGTCGGGGATTTGAAGAATCTATGTTCAATCTGTAAATTTCTAACGGTATAACCGCTCCATCGATAAATTTATGCACAATTGCTTGATTCAATAATCAAACATCGAGGTTTACTGACGGTAATGTATTCCGTCAGTGATTTTTCGACAGTCTGGTAACCCCATCGTTAGCTTCATCTTAATCATTTCAAACAAATCGAAAACCAAACCAAAAAATATCATTTTCGTTTGCCATTTACTAGGTTTTTATGCATTTAGTTTAATTTAGGTATTTGTTTATGGTTTGAACCTCCCATTTGAACTTGCTGCATTTTTAATGTAAATGGCCTGCACTAACAGAAACTAGAGTGTTGAATGAGGTTTTTTATAAGATAAATGGCACTAGTATTATGAAACTTAATAGGTATCTTAGTAAGGTCCATTCGATAGTCTCTAAGTTGTTGTCTATGCTATAAGATTTGTGCACAACAACCACTAATTGCCATATATTTGACTTACATAGTTGATAAGGTAACCAAAATTTATTTCTTACTAAACCATAAGACTAATGCATGTCGTCGGAATTAACAAGTATCATATGTATTATTTATATCCAAAAGACTACTGGCATAATTCACATTTGAATAACCAATTAATTCAAAGAAAGTATGCTTAGCATTCCAAAGTCTTAATGACATGATACCATTTAAATATCTAAGAATGAACTTAATGACTAAAAGGTGGGATTCTTTAAGACTGGATTAAAATCTAGCATACAAGCATATGCTAAACATTATATTTGGCCTACTTATGGTAAGATAAAGCAAACTATCAATCATATCTCAATAGAGCTTGACATTAACTAGCTTGCCCTCTTCATTTTTATTCAATTTTGTTGTGAAGATCATAAATGTCTCTTATGGTTTAGTTTGATCTATTATGAAGCATTTGAGTAACTTTTTAGGGCTCTTTGCTTAATTTAATAACTTCCATTATTTTTACTTTATTTGGAGTTTAAAAAATAAGCTAAACTCTCCTATCATACTTTTCAAATTTCTTACTTATATGTTTGGACAAATCTTTCCACATACTCTTATTAGTGGCACCCAAAATAATGTCATTTTAACATAAATTTGAACAATTAAAATATCATGCTTGTGTGTTTAACTAAAGAGTGTAGTGTTAAATTTACTTATAAAGAAATGTTTTTTTTAAAAATGCACTTAACTTATCATACAAAGCTCTACGAGCTTGTTTCAACTCATATAGTGTTAATGGACATTTTTGTATTAATTTTTGATACATAATTTGCTAAACTATTGTCCATTTAATTTTTAAATTGCACCAATTAAGAATTATTTGTTTTAATTTTAGGTACACATTACATTTAGAATTTTTAAAAACCTAAAGGAAAGAAAGCTCTAAAAGGAAGGAAGGATATTAAAAGAAAAAAACATTAACGTTTTGGATATTAACATTTTTGGCCAAGGAGAATGAGAGCTTAGGCGTGAATGGAAGGGCTGTAGCATCTGTACGTGAAAGGTGGACTACAAGTTAAATTGTCACACATTAGCTATAGAAAAAAAGGAGATAATCTGCGTGAATTCTGGTGTGCTATGTGTGAGTCGTGGGTTGCGTTGGTGCTGAAGAGGCGGTGCAAGTGGACTGAGAACAAGCAACAAATCACGCAAGCAGCTGGTGGCTAAACGTGGAAGACAACTTGTGGAGATAAAGACACCAAAAACGAAAATAATGCTGGAGCTCTCAGGCCACACCAATCACTTGCATACTCTCTCCAATAACAATCGAAGCAGCTGGTGGAAAGACTAAAAATGAAACACACACAAAGAGCTGGCGGAGTAGTTGGTAGAAAGGCGAGAACACACAGACGTTAGATGGAGAGAGGAGCACGTTGCAACTGTGGCAAAAAGACAGCCCTTCAATCACTCATGCACAAGCCCACCTAAAACACTCTTCACTCACACAACATTGGGCATAGATTAAAACACATTATAGCAGCTAGTGACGTGAGCACGTTACAGTAGCTGGTGGCGTGACCTCATTGAAGCAGCAGATGGCAATGAAACAAGATGCAGCTATGTTGTTGAAGAAGAGTTGAAGCAGCTGGTTGAGAGAACGTGACGTTAGCAGTTGTGGAGATAAGACGTTGGCAGGTGGTGGAGATAAAGTGAAGAAAGATAGCTGCGGGCGTGAGGAGAGTAGCGTGAGACCAACTTGCAGAAGTGTGGTAAGCGTGGTGTGCATGAATAAGGTGGACACAAACCTTATTTGTCACATCAGCTACAGTAACAAAAGAAGGAGATTAGCTTTACAGTGAAACAAAACCATAGAGGAGGCAACGTGTGTTTTTGAAAAGGTGGACCACAACCCTTCACATTTGATTGTCCTATCGATGAGCTTGAATCAAACAAGGTGAAGCTAGTGGCGACGAGAGAGCAGAAACGAAGACAATATGAGCAGCTACAGACGCAAGAGAAGAGATGTTTTTTTAACTTTATTTTTTATTCCTTATTTATTTTAATTGTGTGGATTTAATTAATGCAAACATATATTATGACCATGATTTATGTTACATTGGTGAATATGTGTGAGTAAGTTTTTTTTTTTGGGTTAAGGTTAAGATTAATATTGGATTAGGATCATTTTTGTGGTATTGAATTTTTGCTTGATTGAATGTATATTTAGTCTTAATTTAGTGTGATCACCTAGATTAAGATCTTAGATGATTGAATTTCATAAACAATAGGATTTAATTTGTCCAAAAATTAATCAAGCGACATATTTGAGAATAAAGTGTAGACCAACCTTAGGATCTTGTGTGAGGATACTTAGGATTAAAGAACATAATTTTAGGCTTCTTGATTTGATTGCCTTTTATTCCTTATTATCTATGAACCAAGTGGGTAATTCGGATTTAAAAGATGAGGGAATTCCCATGAACATTGGGTTCCACTTGCTTAAATGAAGTATTTCCTAAATCAATCAACCGTTACAATTTTATTTTTAGTGTCCAATCCAATTGAAATCTGATACCTTAACCGATTTCTGTCACTTGATTAAGTCTAGTCATTTAAATTCATACATTGAATTTTTCATATTTCTTTGATTTGCTTACTTTATTTTATTTCATTTTCAAATCAATCAATTCTTGATTGTCTGAGTAATTTTTCATCGTTTAATCTAATTGTCTTACGTATTGAAATTCCCTTGGGTTCGATATTCGGTTCTTACCATTTTATATTACTTGTCGACGGGGTGCACTTGCCTCTAATTGGTCTAGATAGAATTTAATTATTTTGTTTAGATCGCACAACTTTTTGACGCCATTGCCAGGGAGTAAATTCCTTACTATGAGTCATTAGAGTAGACGGTATTAATTGTCTCATATTTAATTCTTACTTCGTTGTTTATTTGCGTGTTTTAGGAGGATGATTCTTCTTAAATTTCCAAACTTTTAGGAGGTCCTCATGTTGGGACCCGATTTTGAAACCGGAGCCCAACCGGAAAAAAAAAAACAGAAAACGACACGTGAAAGCATAAAGTGTGGGCACGTGAAAACATAAAGCGGAAACAAATCAAAAGCGGAATCGAAGGAACGGATAAACTAAAAACAAAAGCCGAAAGCGAAAACGAAGGAAATCTAACGCGAAAAACCAAAAGCGAAATCAGAATCCGAAAAACAAAATACGAAAGCGAAAGGAAACGAAAACTCGAAATCACTAAGTAGATGGAAACCAAAGGAAATCGAATTGGCTTGGAATCAAAGCAAACAAAACGGATCAATCAACTGAAAATCAAATTCCGACATCCGAAAACGTATACCTTAGAAAACTAGCGTTGGAATCTCAAGACACACTCGGTCTAAACTAATCCAAATCGGTGTATTTTTTTTTCTTTTTCATTTTATTCATCTTTATTCAAAGCAATACACTTTTTCAATTGGAAATTCATCCTCAAACAAAATCTCAATTCATAAAATTCTTCTTATACAATCATATCCCATCAGTTTAAACTCTTACTTATTTTCTTTTGCCATCAAAACGCACACATGTCCATATATCACCAATTCAAACCATAAACAAAAAGCACTTCAATATTTCCAATCCATCAACACAATTCATCGGACCTCCT
>JAOSBK010000004.1:15640336-15664165 GCA_027568895.1 Erythroxylum shatona
GTTTTTGTTATTTCACTTTTCCTCTCCCATTTTCGTTTTTCTCCTTCTTAAGGAAGGAAACAACACTTCTTTCTTCCTATTTTACCCTTAATGAATGATAAAAGTCCACCTTGCCCTTCCTTTAATGCCTTATGGTTTTTAAACTTAAGTGATTTGCCAAATTTGGCCCTACACTCTCCCACTACTTTAATATTTCAATGCCCTTAACCTATACTATATTATCTTACCCACATTAATAAACTAATCTTTTCCAACTTAATTAATCTAGCAAGACCCCAAAATTCGTCTCATCATGCTAAAACTTTTAAGGGGCCAACACAAAATGACAAAGTAAACCCTAACTTCTTCTATTAACCATGATGCAGTTCATATTACTAATCCTTTCTCCTCAAAACCTCAAGGGAAGAAAGTGCCTGAAGTGCACAAGATTATAAATGAAAATAATTCAGATGAAGAATCTATTCGGGTGATTAGATGACCAATGACTAGAGGAAGTCTTGCAAAACAAGACAAAAAAAGTTTTGAACAAAAGGAATCCACAGATGATGGAAAGAAAGAGGAAGAAGAAGCAAGAAAAAGAAAAAGGGAAGAAATAAAGAAAGTCAAAGCACATGTAACTAAACATATTATTAAGGATACTTTTGATATAAAAGAGTTATTTCAAGAAGAGATATTTCGCAAAGAAAAAAGGGCAGAAAAAAAGATAGCTGCACACAAGCAAGGAAAGACATAAATACCAAAAAAAAATGTTTGAATCAGTGGAAGATGAAGTCTACCATAAAACACAGTATAAGAAGAGAAAGGTTGTTGCTAGGCGAATCTTTTCTCCTATGATGTTTGATATCACAGATATATCCATCTCTCCTTACTTCGTTGCCATTGATTGGGAAAATTTTATAAAATTAGATGAGATAGTATACGATAAGCTAGTCAAGATATTCGACACACACATGAAATAAGAAGAAATTAATGGAAAGCTAGCCATTGTCTCATGGGTGCATGAATGTGAAATTTTAATTTATAAAGAAATCTTAGGAGATATACTAGAAGTAGCTCCTATAAGGAGAACTAATTTTCCTTGTCATAAGTGGGATGTTGATGATCTGGAGTTAGTCAAAGTTGTCAAATCCATCTCCCTTCATACTGCAAACACCCAAGATGGGGGACCATGGAGTAGGCAATTAAACTTAATACCACAATGCTTTGCATCACTCTCAGCTACTTCAATTTTTCCCAGGATGAGCTCAGTTGAAAGGTATAGTCTGATGGACACTTATATGGTGTATAAGTTTCTAAAAGGTAACATAATGAATCTTCTAACTATGATCTTGAGGTTCATAGTGGATAAGGGGAATCATAAGAATACCACCAATTGCCTACCTTATGGGATTTTGCTAACCAAGATTTTTAACCATTATGAAGTTCCTTTTGGAAGTTTAAATTGATATACAATAGCTAACTTTCATCCTCACCACAAGAAAAGTACAAAGATGGAAAATTATTGGCAAAAACGTTTGTAATAAATTAACAAAAAAATTTATTTTTCGTCAATAAAATTGTTATAAAAAAGGTTTTTTATGACAAATAAAATATCCATTGGTAAAGGTTTAGGGAAATTATCCCCGAGATTTTGCCGACAAACTATAGTGATGGAATAGTAAAGTTCATCATAAAAATAGGTGGAAATCGTTGGCGGGAAAATATGTGTCAGTAAATTACTAATAAAAGTAGTTTTTGCTTCCATTAGTATTTTGGTTTTTCATTTAAATGAAAACAATGGAGGGTAAGGAGTTTCGGGTAGGTTTAAGCTGAAACCAAAATGACAACTTCATTTTTTCTTCTTCTTTTGTTCTTTATCACTGCCACCATCGATCTTCTATCCAAAAATCATCGTCCATCATCCATTGTGTTTAGTTATACGAGGTTAGTCATTCTTTGCTTTGGGTTGATTTTGTTTGCAAAAACATTCGTTGTTAAATGCTTATATCTATGAATGTTGGTTTTGTTTTGTTAGATTGTAGGTATTCTATGTTTTTTGAGCTGTGGTGGGTTCGTTTGTTGATTGAACATTTTTAATGGAATGATGGTATAATGGACATTGTAAAAAAAAATTAAAACAAATACTCTAACAGTATGACATACTTCTATTTTAGATTATATCCTTAGTTTCAAGTTCAAACAATAATGTTACATTTGCAGGGAGAGATTTTTTGTATATCATATATCTTTCTCATAATTAAATGGTGGAAAATCAAACCTCTTGCTTCCAATTTGACTATTACTGTCCTTTTCACAGGAATTAATAGTTACGTCGTTTTCAATTGGAACTAATTTCATCTTCAGTGTTATACATTTAATGCTCCTTCGATCCCATTTTCTTGCATTTGCAATTGGGAAGTCTGGCTATGTAAACATAAATAAGGTGAATTTGATTAAGCATTAACCAAGAAAAAAATATCATGAAAATAGAAAATCCAAAAAATTGTAACCTATTTAGTCAAGAATCAAACATAAACTGAATATGAAAGTGAGTTGAGATTTAAAAGTTCACATGAGTATAATTCAATTTGAGTATAAAATGGTCCCAACCAAGTAGGATTTAAGTAAGCAAAGGTGGTGGCATTCACAGAGATCTCTTGAATTAAATTCCTAACTATAAGAATTTAATTCTAGAACTTATGTCATGGTGTTTGAGTACCGTAGTAGTATCATTTTTGTTAAATTTATTCTTAGGTATGTGGTAGAAAGAGAAGTTGAAAAGATCAAAGTGAAGGTCCATATCATTCAGGAATGTCCTATTATATGTTTATGTTGCTTATAAATAAATCTATCCTTAACATTTTTCCACTTATCAATGCAAACCAATCTAAATAACTCTAAAAAATTTATTAACAAGTTTGAATCAAATAAACAAAAATTAAACTAAATAAAAATTGATTTGTTGGTTCCTTCTTTTATAAATTCATAACTTAATGATGAAATAAGAGTTAAAAAAGAAAATTTAATGACTCTTAAAGAAAAATATCTCAAAAAGTGTCTCAAACTAATAATAAATTTGATATGTTAGTGATTAGATTAGCTTTTCCAATAGTATGGTCCTTGATTTTTATATTTTTGTTTATCGTATTTCTTGCAGGTTATATTCTATGGAGAAGAGTGTCGATAATTGTGCACCTCATTCGTCTTCTTTGTAGTTTGTGATTGTTTGTCTATCAAGGTAAGACGAATAACTAAGTAATGTTTACAATGTGATCAATTTGTGTTATTCTTTGGAATTTTACTTATAACAATGATTGGTGAGATTTTAGGGTAGGGTTTAATAGTTTAAATATTTCTATTTGGGCATTGTTTCAATTAAAACATAAAGACTTGAACTTGTAGGTGATTAATTCAAACTTAGTATTAACATAAGAAATTCACGTAATTAATAAGATAATTCTTTTCATAATACCCTATAATGGAAACCCGTGATGTAGCTCCTATGAGGCTTATCGGTGAAAAATTCCATAAGCCTAGGAGTCATAATGAGAACTTGCTTTATGGCCAAATTGTGATAATATGACTCAATTATCTTCAATTTATTGAATATTGAACAAAAAGTCTGAAGGGCATATTTCTAATCAAAGTTTTGATAAAATTATTGCCTGGTATAATGAATCACTGCCTCCTGAACATACAACAGTTGATAATTTCTATAATAAGAAGAAACTTATTAGGGGTCTTGGTTTGCCAGTTAAAAAATTGATTGTTTCAGTTTTAGATATATGTTGTTTTGGGGAGATGTAGAATTACAAGAGTGCAAATTTTGTAGTCAATCTAGGTTCAAACCTATAAAGTTTTCTATGAAACAAAAATTAGTACCCTGGAAGAGGATGCATTGTTTCCTACTAACTCTGAGACTTTAAAGATTATATGCCTCTGATGTTACTACAGCTCACATGAGAGGACATAATGAACATGAACAAGAAGATGGAATAATGAGTCATTCTTTGAATGCACTCGCATGGAAACATTTCAATAATTTCTATTTTGAGGTTACAACTAAAATTCAAAATGTTAGGTTGGGATTGTCAATAGACAGATTCCAACCTTTTTGTCAATCTGGCCAATAACATTTATCATGGACAATCATAAATACTCCTTATAATTTGCCTCTATAGATGTGTATGAATGAGGAATATATGTTTTTGATGGTGATTGTACCAAGGACTACAAATCCAAAGCATAAAATTGGTGTTTTCTTACAATCATTAGTCTCTAAATAGTATCATCTTTGGGAATTCGATGTGGAAACATATGATGTGTCTCTTAGGAAACATTTGTTATTGAGCGTAGCTTTGATATGGACTATTAGTGATTTCCCTATGTACGCTTTTCTGGATCGAGCACAACAAGAAAATTGGTTGGTCTTTATTGTAGTAATGATTCTGATGCATTTTGTCATCCTAACGGGGCAAAAACATCTTAGTTTGGCAACTATAGGATAATTTTTCCTCCACATCATCGATTTAAATGCAATAAACAAAAGTTCATTTTGAATAGGATGGTACAAACATCTCCTCCCCCTCACAAAGCTAGTGAAGAGATATTATAAGAGATTGATGAATTAGGGTTGTTGAAAGTTATATAACTTGAAGCTAAAGAAGTTAATCAAAGCATTAGTAAAAAATTTAGTTGTAGAAAACGAAGTATCTTTTGGGATTTGTCATAATGGAAAATTAATTTGATATGTCATAATCTAGATGTGATGAATATTGAAAAAATATTTGACAATTTTTTAACACCATAATGAATGTTGAAGGAAGGACAAAGGACAATGCAAAATCACAAGCTGATTTGAAACTTTTTTGTATAAGGAATGAGTTAGATAAATATATTCGCACCGGTAAATATCTAAAAGAATGTTACACTTTGAAAAAAATCAAATGGAAATTTTGTGTGAATGGTTGAAAAGTCTAAAGTTTGTCGATGGTTATGTTTTAAACTTGACAAGATATGTGGACATGAGGAAGTACAAATTATCTGGGATGAAAAGTCATGATTGTCATATGTTTATGCAAAGGCTAATTTCAATTACATTTCAGGAGTTACTACCGAATAAGGCTTGGGAAGTTATAATAAAATTTAGTTTGTTTATCAAAAGCTTAACATCAACTTAAATAAAGTTGGCTGAAATGGAAAAACTAGAAAAGGAAAATTTAGTTATCTTGTTCAAATTAGAAGGAAGTATTTTTCGAGAGTTAATTATAATTAATATTTAAATAAAAGTTATCGCATATTTTAATCACATAATTTACATAACCTTATTTGTAATGTAGATATTTGCATCTCTTGAAGAAAAACGTAAAAAACAAAGCTAGAGTTGAAGGTCGATATGTAATGCTTATTTAATAAAGGAAGTAAGTACATTTTGTTCATATTGTTTTAAACCGCATGTGCACACAAGAGAAAGAAAAGTTATTCGTAATGAAAATGAGGGAGAAACAGGTGATGTTGATGGTAACTTATCCATTTTCACATATCCAAAATGAACATACGGACGTTCAACAAGAAGAATGTTAACAATAGAAGAAATAGAGGCGGCCCAGGGTTACATTTTATTAAATTTTCAAGAGGTTTAACCTTTAGTGTAGTAAGTTTAAGTTGATTTTGAAATAGATTATTTGAGTTTCTAAAGTTACTGTTGTTCAAAACTAAAATACATAATAATGCTTTTAGATTATATGAGTAATGGTTACATGAGCTAATGCTGGTAAGTGTAAATCGCATCGTGATTTAGTGCATAGTTTTATATATGTTTACTTGTTCATTCAATCATTTATTATATGTTTAGGTTATAATTGTATTAGTTTGTTAATTATTTGTGTTTTACGAGTTAGTACAAGTCTTTAAACTTAAATATTATGTTTTTGAAGTACCTTGATGTGTTTGTTAGTATTTCAGGGTTATCATCGAAGAATGAAGAAGTTTCTGAAACATTTGGGACAAAACAACAGCCCACGATTATACATTGTGAGGACACAATCCTGACAGAAGCATCAAAGCAGCCAATGATTGTGGCCTATATGCCATGATTGTGAAAGAAGCTCAGAAAATGGCCCACAATTGTGGCAAAAAGAAGGAAAAAAGAAGAGGAGAAAAAGCTGACTTGACATAGTTCCCGGATCAGGAATCTTCTCGATATCACTGCCTCCCATCGTCAACTTATATTGTATTTCCTATTTATTTTCAATTTTATTATTGTATAGAATTGGATTGAATAGTTAATGATATGATCTAGATTGTTGAGGATGTTCTAAACTCACCTTCAGAATTTTATTCTTGAATTAATGAAAATCTTATTGTTATATGTTTATTGGATTTTTTGTGATTGATTATGTGACTACATAATTCGATAATAAACTAAGAGGGTGAATCAAATGAAAAATGATTAAATTGGACTAACAAAAGTGATTTAAAAGAAACAAAAATTGAATCAAATCAAGAATTCGTGCGAAGAGAGATCTTGCATAGGCTTATAATTATTTATTAGAGAACTTTAGAACTAATTAGGGTTTTGGTTGTGAATTGACAGTTGGCAACATCCATAATTTGATTAGGATTTATGATTTAAGGTTAATGGTTATAACTCGAGAGAGAGCAATCAACCCTGGAATAGTTTAAAACTAACAATCCAATAATTCATAAGTTAGGTTAGTATTAAAGATAGGTAAAATTCCATTTTTCTCAATTGGTAATTCCTTTCGATTAATTCTTGGATGTGTTGCAAATAGCTTAGTAATCAGTATTTTCATCTTTAATTCTTAAATTGATTTATTGAACTAAATTCTTGTGTTAGTTTTGGGCAACCTGAATTTTTGTTATTGTTTCTGGCCTTAGAATTTAGGATTAGATTAACTCCCTCCTCGTAGGATCGACACCTTTGGTACTACGTTGAGAAACTATATAGTTGCGGATTATCAAGGGTTAATAATTAAAACTTACATATAAACAAACCTAAAAATCAAGTTTTTGGCATCGCTTCCTGGGAGGCGATTAATTCAATTCTTTTTTTCTACCTATTTCTGAATCCATGTTGTTACATGAACGTAAGAGTTACAACAAGTTCGAGTGGTGCAGCTAAGATCTTAGAGCTAGATATCACTCGATTAGAAAGATCAATTAGGAAAGCTTGGCATGAAGACGAAGAAGAAATCACAAAAGCAATAATGGTCAAGGAATTTCAGCAGGATTTGAATCACATAGTAAACCAAGTACGTCAATAAGGACCCTTATGGATTTCATGAGATCACGGTTCAATATAGCTAACCAAGTAGTAGCTAAGCCACCTGTCCAAGTAGCCTCTTTTGAAATTAAACAAGCCTCCTAAACATGCTTTAACAAAATGTGCAATTTTATGGATTAACGAATCAAGATCCCAATGCACATATAGTAAATTTCCTTAAAATCTGTGGTACCTTTCGATACCATCAGATGTCGGAGGATGCAGTAAGAATCATGTTTTTCCCTTTTACCCTAAGAGATAGAGCAAATGCCTAGCACTACTCCCTTAACCTAGCCAATGTCACCACTTGGGATCAACTAGTTCGTGCCTTCTTAAACAAGTATTTTTCCCTTTCCTAAGACCATGAAGATTATCAAAGAGAATACTAACTTCCAGTAAAGTGACGGGGAATCGATTTGTGAAGCGTGGGAATGATATAAAGATTTGCAATGGCAATGCCCACACCATAACTTACCTAAGGAGTTCTTATTGCAAACACTCTATAATGGAGTAACCCCACATATGAGAGGCATGATTGATACAACTTCAGGAGGATCATTGATGAGAAAGACGGTAGATGAAGTAGAAGAGATGATAGAGGAGATGATGAGTAATAGCTACCTATGGACGAATGAGTGGAGTAGACAAACCACTACCTTCTGAGAATAAAAAGGAATTATAACTATTTATCAAATGATGGCGATGTAGGATAAAATTGAAAACTTAACTCAATAGCTCAACAACATGAAGGCTTCGTTCTCAGCTTTGATAAAGCCTGGCAACTAAAGTGTGAACTCTATGGACAGATGGACTATAATATGGTGGATTGCTTCTTGATGAAGGATAATAATCTAGAGCAAGTTAATTATATAGGAGCTCAATATGGATAAGGAGGGGGAAACAATCCCTACTCCAACATATACAACCCTAGGTGAAAGAATCACCCTAACTTCTCGTGGATGAATAATGTTGAAGGATAGTTCAGACCTGAAGGGCCACCAGGTTTCCAACAAGATAAACCAAGCTCAATGAAATCCAAGTTGGATAGTATTTTAGATAAAATTAGAGGCATGGAGGATACACATAAGAGGCTTGAAAGCAAGTATAAGCAAGTCACTAAGAACTAAGCCTCTTCAATAAACAATCTGGAGGTCCAAGTAGGTAAACTAGTAGAGGCAATTTCAACTCGAAATGTAGGAACCCTTCTAAGCAATACCGAATCTAACCCAAAAGAATGGATCATGGCCATTACTCAGACCCGGGAAAAGAAACTCGAAAACAAAAGAAGATGGAGAAAATGGAGAAGGATAAAAAAATATGGAATTCCTTCTAAGTGAGCTAGTAATTAAGCCAATCAAGGAACCTTGACCTAAATTTTTGTATCCTATTCTAGCCTAGTGGAAGTCAATTTCAAGTAAGACGATGATGAAGTCTAAAGAGGGTGAATTAAAAAATGTTGGTGACATAATGGAACATCTAAAAATGAGGCTCACACTAAGGGAACCAATTAAGAAGAGGGTTAAGGAGCGCATAGCGAAAGAAAACCCTAATATAGCACAGAAGAACCTGGTTGGAAGAAAGTGCTCAATACAATCTATGCCAACACCAAGGTAATTACAAATACACTTGTGGAGAATTTTAGAAGGATGAAGGAGATAGCCTGTATATAACGATGTCAGAGTCGGGATATACAACAAATTCATTGGTATTTGAGGCCCAAGGTGGCCAGTTTCCACCTCTGACACCATCCCCACTTCCATCACCGTGAGGCTTTATTTCTAACCATTTTTTGTAAATTTAGTCTTTATTTTTATTTTTATTTTTATTTATTTTATGTTTCTTCCTTCTATGTGTGTTTGTTTGTTTCCTTCTCACATTGAGGATAATGTGTTGCTCAAGTGTGGGGAGGGCTGGTTGTTTTACTTTGAGTTTGAATTTTGCATATTGTATGATATTTTATTTAGGTTGCATATTATGAATTGTGTCAATGTGTCAATGACTTAGATGGAATGAAATCGAATTAATTTTGAACATAATCTATTAGGTTGTGAAGAGTCATTAGCTAATGAAGTTAATAATTTGGGTTCTTTGACTAAATATGTGAGTTAATTAGGATTTAGTGTTAGTTTATCACCCTATAAGTTCTCACATTCATTGATAATTTTAGTTCTTTCAACTAAAGTAGCTTTGCTAGATTTTTTTCACGAAAGCGAGTAGCTAAAGCAATAAGGTAGGCATTAAATATAAAAAATGTTTGTTTGTAAATTTTAAATAAATAATTATTCTGTTGGCCTTCTGGTATGAATAGAGCTAGTAGCCAGTCAAAATAGAAAAAATGTGTGTTCATAAATTTTAAATAAATAACTATTCCGCTAGCTTTTAAGTTATGAATAGAGCTAGTAACCAATTAAGAACGTAATGTAGCTAAGTAATTGGATTGACATGCATCACAAATGTGTTCTTTCGAGTCAAAAAGCTATAATAAAGTTCCAACCAAACGTCTTAATAAAAGCATAACTTGGTCGAGTAGCTAGATAAATAGTCATCACTAATTTTTGCCTCCATGTAAAGGACCAGGTCCATGTCCACAAAAGTAAAAAAAGGAAAAAGATATAGAAATTGGTGAAATTGTTATAGATAGGGCAGCTGGGGTTCTCAAACCAAAGGGTCAAGTTTTGTTGGATTTGGCAGAGGTTTCGGGGGTAAGGAAGCAGCCCCTACAGGACAGGCAGGTATACCTCGTACTTAAGCTCGAGAGTCACTCAGTAGGAGGCTGATGCCACACTAGAGGCAATCACCAGTATGATTACTATTTTTGACCATGATGCGTATGTTTTAGTAGATCCTAGTGCTACAAATTCTTATATGTCTATGGATTTTCTATAAAATTGAGTGTTGAGTCTCAGTTATTAGACGTTAGGGGTAGTAGTTTCCATTCTAGCTGGGAACTTACTCTTCACTGAAAGAGTGTTCGTAGATAGTAAAATACTAATTGGAGGTAAGGAATTCCTAGCAAAATTATCATATTGGATATCCAAGATTTTGATATTATTCTCAAAATCGATTAGTTATCCACACATCCAGCAGTGGTGGATTATTTAAAAAGGAGGTTAGGCTGAGTTGATTAGGGAAACCAGAGGTGGTAATTTGTGGGTTACAGAAAGTTTTTTCCACTAGTATCGTGACTCCCATGGTAGCCAATAGAATGCTCCATAAAGGATGTCAGGGATATCTAGCTTATATGATTGAATAGAATAATAATGAGGTTTAACTAAAAGATATTATAGTGGTCAGAGAGTTTCCAGACGCGTTTTCCAAGGATCTTCCAAGATTACCCCCAGATAGGATAATAGAGTTTAAGATAGACATACCAACAGAAACCCAATCAATTTTAATTACTCCATAAAATAATTCTATTAAATCAAATGTACTTATTCGATCGAATAAGTACCTTGTGTCAGAATTGAGAAATTCTATGGCTCAAATCTTTAGTATTCTCTTATTTTTTACCTGTGTCTACTCTTTAGGCAAAATACCGTCACCCATTTTTACTAAAAAACTACAAGAAACTTTAGAAATGGAAGAAATGGAGGAAGAAAAATGTCTCCAACAGAGTTAAAGGAATTGAAATTACAAATGGAGGAGTTGTTAGATAAGGGTTTTTTGAGACCCAGCACTTCTCTATAGGGGGCTCCCGTTTTATTCATGAAAAAGAAGGATGGGAGTTTAAGGTTATGTAACGATTACAAACAGCTAAACGTAGTGACAGTTTGCAACCAATATTTGCTCCCAAGTATTGATGATTTATTCGATCAACTACAAGGATCCAAGGTGTATTCAAAGATTGATCTAAGATCAGGTTATCATCAGTTGAAAGTTCATAGTGAAGACATTCCAAAAGTTGTCTTTAGGATGAGGTACAAGCATTATGAATTCTTGGTTATGCCTTTTGGATTAACGAATGCACCAATTATTTTTATTGATTTGATGAATAAGGTGTTTCAAGAGTATCTAGATAAGTTTGAGACTGTGTTTATTGATGACATATTAATGTACTTAAGAACTTAGGAAGACTATGCAAAACACCTTCAGATTGTCCTACAAACCCTACTAGAGCACTATTTATACGGTAAATTAGGTTAGTGCCAGTTTTGTCTTGATAAGGTTACTTTCTTGGGTTATGTCATTTCAGTTGAGGGACTTAGTGTGGATCCCCAAAATATTGAAGTTGTTACTAATTGGAGACCTCCTACCATTGTGATAGAAGTCAAAAGCTTTCTTAGATTAGCGAGCTATTATAGGAAATTCATTGAAGGATTTCAAGAATAGCAAGCCCACTGACCATGTCAATGAAAAAAGAGGAGAAATTTGAGTGGTAAGATGCCTGTCAATGAAGTTTTGATGAATTAAAAGAAAAGTTGATGACAGGTCTTGTACTCACATTACTAATGGGGACTAATGAATTTATAATGTGTAGTGATGCCTTGAGATAGGAGTTAGGGTGTCTACTCATTCAGGATGATAAGGTTGTAGCCTATGCTTCTAGGTAATTGAAGAAGCATGAACAAAACTAACTTGCCTATGATTTATAATTGGAAGCAGTAGTTTTTGGATTGAGATTATGAAGGCATTACTTGTATGATGTTCCCTATAGGATCTTTAGTGATCACAAGAGTCTGCAATATTTGTCTACTCATAAGGAACTGAACATGAGGTAGAGGCAGTGGTTGTAGTTAATAAAAGGTTATAATTGTACGATAAAGTACCATCTCAAAAAAGCTAATGTAGTGGCAGAATCCTTAAGTAGGAGACCTACCAGTTTGATAGCACAACTGAAGACGATATATCATCCACTTCTAGTGGAAATGAGGCCTTTAGGAGTGAGATTGGATATGATTGACTTAGTAAAATTAGAGAGGGACAAAAATAAGATCCACAATTGATGAAATTGAAGATAGAAGTTGAGACTGGGCAAAGAATGGATCCTACCATCAAGGAAGATGGTATAGTGATGAGGGGGCAACTATTATATATACTGGATGTAGAAGAATTAAATAAAGATATATAATAAGGAAGCTCACTCCTCAACTTACATGAAAATGCAGTACTCCAATATGTTGGGATGAGGTAGGTGAAAGGAAACTGATAGGTTCCGAACTTGTGCAGGTGACAACATATAAATTTTAGATTATTTGGGACTGATTAAATATAGTTTAGGAAAGACAGAAAAGCTATACAGATAATTGCAATAGAGATCTTACATTTGAAATTGGAGATAAGATATTTCTTAAGATTTCCCTTTGGAAAAGAATATTGAGACTTAGGAAATGTAGTAAATTAAGTCCATGTTATATGGGACCATATGAAGTTACGAAAAGGATTGGATTAGTGACGTATCGATTGAAGTTACCAATCGAACTTGCGAGGATTTACAATGTGTTTCATGTTTCTATGCTTTGCAAATATCTAGCTGACCCATCTCATGTAATCACAGAGCAACCAGTGAATTTAATGGAAGATTTGACTTTTGAAGAAGAATCGGTGTAAATTCTTGACGGTAGAGACCAGGTTATGCATAATAAGATTATTCCTTTAGTTAAAATGTTGTGGAGGAATCACACAGTAGAAGAAGCTATATAGGATCCCGAGCAACAAATGTGTGTGTAATGTCTTCATTTATTTTGAGCATGTCATTTCATGCTTAGTTAAATTTTGAGGACAAAATTTTTTTGTAAAGAGGGGTGATTGTAAAACCCCAAATGTTTCTTTTCACGTGTTTATAAAATTGCATTTCATGTGAATGGTGTTTCTGCATGAATTTAAATTTTATTTTTGTTAAATGGTGAATTGGGGACCCAATCCTGAATGATTAGACAATACTTGAGACAAGTATTACAGTCAAATGATAGTCGAAAAATATTGGAGTTGACTAGTATAAAAATAGACCAAAAATAAATTCAATTAGGTGGATTTTTGATAGGTCAAGATTGACCTTCTTTTAAATAAATTGGATGCATTTTTAGGCTGAAACATAAGGACATAAACCAAGCATGCCATAGTTATGGATACTTAGAGTAAATTGGTCTAAATTATATGCTGATATGTTTAGGTACAACATATTAATAAGTGGACATGAAACTTCTACTAAAATTGGACAAATTTTTCTTAAGTCGCTTATCTATTTTGAATAAGAAATAATACATGTGCATGTGAATGATCCTTTTGTGGCAGTTGTCACGTACATGAAGATGTTATTTTGGAACAAGAATGTATGAAAACCTTATGCTACCACGTTTATGAAGGATTAGATGTGAGGGACATAAAATTCGTTACATGTGAGACCAACTTATGGTGTGGACGTATGTCATTTTGGTGAGACAAAATCAAAGCCACTTTTTATATTTAGGGCATAAGAATTTTCGTGGATGATGTAAGGAGTTAAAGGATTGATTAAACAAGGATTTAAGAGATAACATAATGGACAATTGTTTGAAATTAACCTTGCAACATGTTGGACAACTCTCTTCAACATGTAACTTGTACAAAGATGATGGAAGAGTTGCCACCTTCATTCCACCAAAGTTTTACTTCTTCTTTGGACCGGAATTGATGATAACAATTACAACTGCTCCCTTCATACATAGATCTTCCAAGTTATTATCTTTATGAAATAATTTCTGAATGGTATTTAAACCTCCAACCATGGACAACTCCTTCCTCAACACCAACTACATGTAGAGAAAACATAGACAGAATGTTACCACCTACTTCTGGTATGCTAAATCAATCTTGTCCATCCTCTTTAGTTTGTCACGTGAATGCTTAAGCTGGAAACATGAATTCCCTTGTTAATTATGTGAATGTTTGAGCTGATTACATGGTTAAATGAAGAGAAAAACATGGTAAATGGAGAGGAAAACAACATGTATATCCATATCTTATGTATGTTATTCAATGGGTATTAATTGGTAATATATAGATACCTTATATGTGACCCAATGGCTGTTCAATGATAGCATGTATGTTGTATAAAGTTTAGTGCTTCAATGGAAGAAAAACAACATGTATATACTATGTATGTTGTTTATATGGAAATAAGACAACATGTAAAAATTATAGACGTTGTTCAATGGTTGAATGAAAAGAAAAGAGAAGTTTAATCTTACTCAATGCTAAGATTTTAGCTAAGCCCTTTGTCATAAAATTTGTAAAACAAGGTGGTAAGTTTTGGATGTACTTGGCAAGTTTTAGGAACCCTATAAGGGTCTCCCTCATAGCTAAGTAAAACAATAAAGTTTTTTCGTCACCATAGATTCAAGACTAGTAAAGGAAAAGCACCGAACACATGAGAGTGGTTAACGATAAATGACAAACTATGAGTGTATCTTTACTTTGATTTTGTACAAATGATTTTTACCTTACTATGAAAAGTATGTTTATAAAAATTTTCATTTGTACTACTACTAGAAATTAAAATTCAATCTTCATGATGTTTACATATGCTTTAATTTATCATTGAATTGAGATTTGGATGCACTTGGAAGCTAATGAGATGTGCACACGCTTTGAGTTAGCATTAAATCAAAATTTGTTTATACTTTAAATTGGCATGGAAATGAATTTTGAATACGATTTTAATTGGTATTGAAATGAGGCACGCTCATGTATTAATTTTGGTTTAGCCTATGGTATGCCATTAGGTCTTTATACTTATGATTATATTGATCAGAGTACATCCTAACATGCATGGCAGTGTTTGAGAGGCGTCTGTCACTAACATAAGTGGTGTTGTGTCTATTAGTATATCCTACGAGTCACCCTCTATATGTGTGAAGTATATATTATGCTAGCATTGTTATGAGTAACCGATGCTGAAACATCTCCATAACCATTGATTTATATGTAGTGCTAGCATTGTTATGGGGAAGCAATACAGAACCAACTTTAAAATAATCGATATATATGAGTTAACTAGGCTTAGGTAAGCGATGCAGAATAGCTCTATGGCCTTACACCTAAGGGTACCAAATGGCGAAGAAAATTTATGATGGAATATGTTTTTAAAAAAGAAATAAAATTCATAAAAGTATTGATTGCCTTCGTTGTTTACTTTATATAAAAAAGGAACTTGATCTTTAAAAAAATGTATGATTTGTTTTACATGTGCACTGATCTTATAAAAAGAAAAGAATGTGTTTTGTGAGAACACAGGTTGTTATTTGAAAAGAAAAGAAATTGTTTTCTTTTATGGAGGTTAATATTTGTATAAATGTTTTAAATGGAAACCAATAAAACTCATTGAGCTTGTTTAACTAACACTCTAGTTTCTATTTTTTAAATAAAACCTCCTAAGTGAGCACTCAGGGGCTTCAGTAGTAGTGACTCCACCTCACGAGTAGTCAACGAAGTAGGCATTCTTTTTACATTGTACATATTTTTTATAACTATTGCATGTCCTTGAACATGTTTTGGAATGTACACTTGTGTAAAGAATGGTTGTGTATAAAGGTTTTTAAGTGAAATGCATGATTTTGTTTTAGCTTTTTGACATTTATTGATGTAACTGTTTGAGACTGCATGTGAGTGGATTTGAAATCCATAATTTGGAGTTGAGAAATTGATGTGATAATAGAAATGTTATGAACTTTTATAGGGACTTTGAAAATTTTGAGATGTCAAAATATAGTCGTTGTGCTACCGAAACATTTAATAAACTGAAAAACAAAACTCAACTGCTTACACTTCTCATTGTCGTGTTGAAGCTTTTCCTTAAAAAGGGCAATAAGCATTGCTTCATGGGAACTTTCTAGCTGACTCAAATATCAACTGGAGAGCCATTGTGTAGTGCCAGGTAGGTCGCCTAGTCATTACAGGATAGGGCCTGTCAATAGATCTTGTGGGTTATATATGGAAAAATGTTTCTCAGTCGATAAAAGATTTTTATCATCGAGAGTTTGAGGTTGTAACATCCCACTTTCTTAGAGCACATACCCGACAGAAGTGGCATGTTAGAGCAGTCACATCACTTATCGTGGCATCATATAGAATGTAAACATTTTAAAAAAACTAAGTTCTCTCTTTTTATTTATGAACATAAGCATACATTGTCATCACATTCCTTGTATTTGATTCATAAACATAAATATCCATTATGTTATTATACTCACAACTCCTTTTTTACAATACATGACATGTCAATATTCACAACTCTATACAATGTGTATAATATAAAACTAGGCACTAGACCAAAATATTCTTTCTAGACACTTTAGTATCAGCTGACCAGACCTTTGAGCCATTTTTGGTTCCAAAATGGACAATGCTAGGTTGCTGCTAGATTGTCTTAGAAACTTGGTTGTCCTAGTACCTAAAAATCAATTGAGCAATTTGCGAACTTAGTGAGTCAACTATCATCCAAGTGTTCACTTAAGTCAGGACACAATATCACAAACACATATAATCCAAGTTCTCAAACACATCACATTATTTAAAATCAATTCCTAGTTATCACATCATTTAATTGTTTACCAAATTACAATATATTTATCTCACATTTTAACAAGCACATAAGGAACACAAAAATTTTATATTACAATTTCAAAATAATTTAGTAAATTCCTCACAGTTCATATAACACACACACACACACACACACATATATGCACATGTGACTCCACTTTCTTTTTTTAATTTTTTTGTGACTGCTACCAGACTCATTTCAAATACTCTCATGTACTCATTTTGGATACCGGGCTTATTAATTGTTGAGCCTGTGGCTTTGTGCGCGCATTTATGAGCTTTAAGCTCCTTTTTCACTTTGTTCACTTTGGTCATAACTCCTTTATTTGATCATGCATATCAATGTCATGACATGCATCATTTCACATAATATGGTAGCAATCACTTTCTTCCATTGTACACAGTCATTTATCACATTCGTTAGACCCAAGTCCAACATTCAACATTCAGTTGAGCAATTATTTCCCACATTCACACACACGTAGTTAACACTCCTGATACAGACCCGAATATTGAACACCTTAGACAATCATTTGTCTGGAATCATTAATATCACAATCATATCCAAATGATTTCAATATAGATAGATAGGAGGATTAAACAAAAACAATTCAAACAGAAGCACGTATCTAATTCAGATCACACATCTAGGTTACTCACAATTTACTCCAGATTAGCTATTGCCTTAATGATCTGGCAATGTGTAGATGTAATCAGTCAATTTTTGCTTCTATATATATCATACAATTCACACATATTTACATATTACTAACTTATTTAATCAAATAAGTGATCAATCTTACACATGTATATACGTTATGTTCAATGCTTGCTTAATTGACTATCCCAGGTATGTAACTCTTATACACAAATCTTACTCACTCGTTCATCTTAACTTGTGTTCATAAGAGCATCCTTATACTATTGATAATATCAAACAAATCATTTCTTGAATCATAACAACATTTAAGAACCTAAACTCGTCAAACACTTAATCAATTGATTCATCATCAAACTAAGCTCATTTTAAGCCCTAATAAAGTCTAAAAGTATCAATGTATACTATTTTATCCTTATATGACTCAACCAAAACATAGAACACAAACTCTCCTTTCTGGCCATCATTTCAACGATCGTGAAAAGGAACCATACAATTCCTGTGATTGTGGGATATGTGACTTGAGACCTACCTTCCTTTTTAGTTAAATTTTCTTCCAAACTCTAACTCCTTCATGGTAGTTCTTCAACTATTCCTTATTTATACTTCAAGGGTACTTCAATTTCTCATCATTTCACCTCAAACTCCAAGCAAAAATCATTCAATTGACAATTCATAAACAATTTATCTCTTAGGCATCATCAATCAAACAAATGCTTTCATTTACTATCTTACATATTACAACCCTAGTCCTTTTCCATTCCAAGAACGTTACATTAGCATTTGTCTTTAGCATAAATTCATCTTCAACATACCTTTAATCTTAACCTAATTCTCAAAACAATCTATAACCTGGGGTTTCCATACATCAAAACAAAACCAATTCATTAATCACCTTTCAAGCACATCTCATCATCAACCTTACATTCAATTAATCTTAGTTTGTCCCTAACCAATCTTTATGGTTGTTATGCCCACATATAACTTAATAAGGTAATGAAATACTCACTTGTTTATCTCAAGATTTACTCAAGCAACAAGTTAAGCAAGTCTCTTAAGCATTAAGCATGCATTAAGAACAAGATGGGATTAAGCGGTTTCAATTTACAATATGAGGTTTACGAAATTTTAACAAAACTTTAAGGGTTTTAGTGATTGTGTAAAAATGACATAGGTGGGAAAAAAGAAGAATAAAACATAAGACCAAAATATGAAAGAAGGCGAATTTGCAAGTGTGAGAGACGTGGGTGAGGTGTGTGGTGAAGAAAATGGACATATGTCATGCCATATGTCAAGCTAAGAGCCATGCTATTTGTTTTTCTCCTACACTCACAATTGTCACTCCCTCATTAGACCATTTGCCATTTAATCTCTAGAGCATATTTCACTTAACTATACCTCCATTTGTCACTTTTTTATTCAAACCAATTGTCACTCTATTATTGATGCCAAATGTATCATTTTGTCTTGTCCTTTTAACACTTTTCTTAAACAAAATGCTATCAATCAATCAATTAAAACAATTCCCAATTCACTAATTATAATTCATAAAATAAAATTCAAGACATAAACAACACCCAAGCATGTCATAATCATTTAAGATCTCTCATACCCTAGGAAGTATTAGTTAGTGCGTGTACTATTTTTATAATGTCTCTAGATCATGATTAACGTGTATATGCGAATGTCATGTATGCAATTGAAATACACTTCATGAATTCTCATATGATGACTCAATTTAATAGTTAAATTTCTTAGTATAAGAATGGGTTACTACAATTCCCTATTTTAAGAAATTTTGTCTTTGAAATTTTTACCTGATTGATCAAACAAATGCGGGTACTGCTTTCTTATGTTCTCTTCAATCTCTCATGTAGCTTCTTCTCTCGAATGATTCCTCCAAAGAACTTTAACCAATGGGATTACTTGATTTCTCAATTTTTCAGTTTGATATCCCACTATCTTTACCGATCTTCTATATAACACAAATTACTTGCAATCTCTACTTCCTATATAGGTACCACATGGGTTGGGCCTGATCGATATCTTCTGAGCATACTAATGTGGAACACATTGTGAATCTGAGCCATTTCTGTTGGTAATGCTAATTTGTATGACATTGGTCTAACTTCTCTATGATCTCATAAGGATCAATGTATCTAGGGCTCAACTTATCCTTTTTATCGAACCTTAATACTCCTTGCCAAGGTGATACTCTTAAGAACACTTTGTCTCCCACTTGATGCTCCATATCTCTCTTATGCTGATCTGCATAACTTTTCTACCTATCTTAAGCCTCCTTAATTCTACTGCGGATCAACTTCACAATTTTAATAGTATCTTGAATCATCTTTAGGCCTTTAATAATTCTTAGACCATCTTTAACCCAATATAAAGGTGATCAACACTTCCTGCCATATAACACCTCATATGGGGTCATATCAATGCTACTGTGGTAATGTTTGTTGTAAGTAAATTTAATAAGAGTTACATATTGGTCCCATTCTTCTTGGAACTCCAATACACAAGCTTTAAGCATATCCTGAATAGTCAATATAGTTCTCTCACTCTGTCTGTCTGTCTGAGGATGAAATGTTGTACTAAAGTTTAGCTTTATTTCTAAAGATGTCTATAAACTATCCCAAAATCTGGAAGTGAATTTGGAATCCTGATTGGACACGAAAGACAATGGAACACCATGCAACCTCACAATCTCATTCACATATCTCTAGGCCAACTGATCCAATGTGTTATTCTCTTGCATAGGTAAGAAATGTGTGATTTCGTCAATCTATCGATAATAACTCATATGGAATCATATTATCTTGAAATTGTCGGCAAACCCATAATGAAATCTATAGTGATTCTCTCCCATTTCCATTACTGAATAGGTAATGACTATAGCATTCCAACTAGAGCCTGATACTCATATTTAATCAGTTGACAAGTCAAACACCTAGAAACATATTTTGCTACTTACTTCTTCGTCATTGTTCACGAGAAATGTTGCTTCAATGTATTGTACATCTTGGTAGTGCCAGGATGCATAGCGTAATTGCCACATAAGCTTTTTCCAAAATCTTTATCCTTAGATCGTTAACATTAGGTATACACAATCTTTGTTTTAACCGCAATGTATCAATTCTCAATTCAAACTCAGAATTAGAATCTTATCTCTATTTCTCAATAAGCTTCTTAAAGTCTAGATCTTTACTTTGGGCTTTCCTAATCCTTTTATATAGTACAAGTCTAAGTTTCAGTATAGCTAATAATGTTTTACTCTATCCCAAACTTAACTCAATATTTAGTGCTCTCAATTGTACTAGGCTTGGTAACCTCAAAATTTGAATATATGCCACACTACTATTAGATTTTCCACTTAATGCATTAACTACTACATTAACTTTACTAGGATGACACTCAGTCATATGATCATGGTCTTTTAGTAGCTCAGACCATCTCTTTTGTCTCATATTCAACTTCTAACTTAACAAATATTTTAAACTTTTGTGACCTGTGAATATCTGAAATGTCTCACCATATAGATAATGTCTCCAAATTTTCAAAACAAATACTTTTGTAGCAAGTTCTAAATCATGAACCTATAGGGTCTCAATTGTCTTGATGCATATGTAATTACTCTACCATACTGCACCAAAATACACCCTAATCCTTGATGTGAAGCATCGTTGTTATAGTATATATCCTCCTAGTCTAGATGGAATAGCTAACACCTGTGCTGTAGCCAATTGGTGTTTTAATTCCTCAAAACTCTTGTGGCACTCATCCGTCCATCTGATCGGTACATTCTTCCTCAGAAGCCTTGTCAAAGGGGCTGAGATCAAGGAAAACCCCTCAACAAACCTCCTGTAATAATTGGCTAATCCAAGGAAACTCTGAATCTCAGATGCATTCCTTCGGCTTCCCACGTCATTATTGCTTCAACTTTCTTTGGGTCTACCTGTATACCCTGTCTAGATACTATATGATTCAAAAATACTACTTGATTTGGCCAGAATTCACATTTACGGGACTTGGCATCCAACTGCTTCTTCCTCATAATTTGTAGGACGAACCCCAAGTGCTCATAATGTTCTTCACTACTTCTCAAGTATACCAATATGTCATCAATAAACATAGTTATAAAGCAATTTAGATAAGGCTAAAATACCTTATTCATTAGTGTCATAAAAGTTGTCCGAGCATTCGTCAATCCAAAAGGCATCACCAAAAATTTAAATGTTTGTATCGGGTCCTAAATGTAGTCTTCAGTACATCAACTTTTTTTATCTTTAACTGATAATAGCTTGATCTTAGATTCAATTTAGTGAATACATAAGATCCATGCAGTTGATCACATAGATCAGTAAATCTTGATAACGGATATTTGTTTTTCACTGTCACTCGATTCAACTGTCTATAATTGATACATAGCCTTAAAGTTCCATATTTATTTTTCACTAATAATACTAGAGCTCAACAAGTTGATACACTAGGTCTAATAAAACCCTTATCTAAAAACTCCTACAGCTGAGTGTTAAGTTCCTTAAGTTTTAGAGGTGCCATCTTATATGGAGGAATTAATATAAGAGCGGTACTAGAACTAGATAGACAATAAAGTCTATCTCCCTATCTGATGGTAATCTCGATAATTTAGTGAGAAATACATCCAAAAATTCCCTAACAATAGGAAAATCCTAAACTGTCTGCTCAGTAAAAGTGTCAGTTATGTAGGCTAAGTAAGCCTCACATCCACCCCGAATCAGTCTAAAGGCACTTATCGAGGAAATTAATCTAACTAGTACTGCTTGACTAACACCTTGAAATATCACCCTTAACTGAGTATGGGATTCAATAATCACTTCCTTGCTATGGCAGTTCATCAAAACCCTATATACGTTAACCCAATCCATACCTAGGATAATATCAATTTCTCTCAATTGTAAGACTATCAGGTCAGCTTTTAACTCGGCCTGATCAATTCTAATAATACACTCTTTACATACTTCCTCAATTACAGTAGTACTACCCACTGGAGTTCCCCTCACTAGGACATATTTCAATATTTCTCTCTTACGATATAGTCTATATGTCAAATGTGGCGTGATGAATGAATTTGTAGATCCTGGATCTAGTAAAGCAAATGCCTCATATTGAAAGACATGTAACACACCTGCAATGACATCTGGGTAGTTTTTAGCCTTCTTTCTAGTGATGGCATAGATCCTAGTCTGGGACTATGATTGGTTGCTCTACACCTCAGTCTTCGTCGTGGCACTAAGACCTGTAGAGCTTGTTGTACCTCTGCCTCTCTAACTTGAACCACCAGCTCTACATTGCTAAATAGTCATTTCAGTTACCGATCCTCCCTTACTCTCAACTATGTTCTAACAATAGTAGGACAATCTCTGATCTGATGCTCAAAAGAGCCACAACGTTGGCAAGCTCTTGATAGCTTCCAACATTCACCACCATGTCTCTTCCAACAGTGCTCACAGTTAGGCATAAGTGGTGGTTACCTGCTATAAGTCTGCCCTCTAAACGCCTGACCTCTACTAGAATAACCAAATTTGGGTTTTAACCTAAACCGTGCTTATCTCGATCTCGGTTGTGATTGTGACGGTCTACTCTGGCATTTACTGAATCTTCTACCAAAATCATCTTAAAATTCTCTAGGCCTTTTCATTCTGGACTCTTGTCTATACTCTTCTTGTCTATTGTTTAGTAGCTGCTCAATTCTGATCGAAGCAACTCTTAACTTAATGAAACTGCTCAAATTTTTATTTACTAGCCTCCTTCTAATTTCCATGTTCAGGCTATCTTCAAACCGTCTACATCTATCCTCCTTAATTGGAATCAAGGTTATAGCATACCCCATAAATTCATTGAACTACACTTCATACTTAGCTACAGTGCAATTCTCTTATTTCAAATCGAGGAACACCATCTTTCTATCCAAGTAGATCTTAGGCATATAGTTTTCTTTGAAGACCCTAAAAAAGTCTTCTTAAGTCAATCTACATCATCAGACAGAACTCTTAGGAACATTCTTTCTCCACTGGTAATCTAGACCTTGTAGTAATGAGACGACATAATCAAACCTCTAGTCCAGTTCACAATCTATCTAGTATAATATTATTTCTGTCCTCTCTAACCAGCTCTCTGCCTCAGCAGGGTTTGTACTTTCGTAGAAGTCTATAGCTCCCTATTTTCTAAGCTTATCGTACCTCTTTTCTGTTGGGACCCGATCTGGAAACCGGATCCCAACCGGGAGACGGAAGAAACAAAGCGAATGCACATCGGATAATTCAAATCCGAAGGTGAATCAATAACAAAATGCGGAAGCAAAAACAAAAGGCGGACGAATCGAATCATAACATGCGGAAGC